>JAJOOS010003495.1:0-32312 GCA_029582725.1 Solanum chiquidenum | reverse complement strand
CCTTTCAGCTGTCTCTTTACTATTGCGCCTGAACATCTTTCCTGCAAAATACAATAAAAACACATAAAAACCAATACAAAAAGGCCCTAGACACACACAACTTGTAAGTGAAATGTATTAGAAATACCGTAAACTCACGGTATATCAGTTCACTAACTTTTCTTCAAGTGTCTTCCTTCTTCCCCCAAATGTCTAACTCTGAATCTTCTTCAAAGATCCCTATCTACCAAGAAGTTGAAAATCCTAGTTCATTCAACTTCTCCTTTCTTACTCCAGAAGGCTGCAAAGAAATCTCCTGTTAAAAGGTAGAAAGTTAGAAAACAGAGGACTGAAAAATTAAAACTCGTAAAGGGACCAGGTCCTAGTGTTCAAAAATAAAGTAAAGAAAAGGAAATGACAAGAGAGGAGCAGATAACGGCAATGGAGAACCAAAAGGTTTTAAATGGTAGAGTCTTTGACCTTGACATTCTAACGAAATTTGGCATGTCAAATTTCCTTGATGCTGTCTCCATTAAAGGATGGAACCATCTCTTCGAAACACCAGTTCTGTACTAGCACGAATAATGAGATTGAAATCTCTACACTGAAGTTTGAATTACAGAAGGCAGTTTCGACGGGACCTGGTACCAGTGATAGAAATGAGCAGGTGTTGCAAAAGTTGAGGGATGAAAATGAAAGGCCACTGAAGACTAATGCCTCACTCAGTGAAGAAGTTAACGCTCTCAACAGGCAGCTTATCAAGGCTCATGAGGATGCAAATGAACGTATGTCTCTGTGTATGCGCATCCTCAATCCCCTTCCCTCTCCATCCTAAATGTGTCCTAGTTGTCCTGAGTTTCTCATCTGTTTACTCCTGTAACCCAAAATATCATGGCTTTTTGCTTTGACAATTTACAATGGTCAGTATTTGTGGTCTAATGCTATTTATGTTTCTGCCCTGTTCATGTGTGGTTTAATATTCTCTTTATGCTTACATACACATGTTCTGTGTGGCTCAAGGCCCTGAATTCTTTATTGCCTTGCATTTAACTTGAATATGTTTACTGCTTCACCTTTTCAATGATGTCAAAAAGGGGAAGTTTTGTTGTAAATTTGGCTTTGGAATAGGGGAACTGAACTAAGGGGGAACTGTGGTTGTTAGAGGTATTGAACTAAGGGGGAACTGTGAACTATGGTTGTTAGGGGCATTGAACTAAGGGGGAACTATGCTACTGGTGCACTAACAAAGGGGGAATTCATTATGTATTTGAATGGATGTTTGCTCACTCACGTGATGAGTTATGCAGGTTGTAAGTCATCATCAAAAAGGGGGAAATTGATAAGTGCTTATGTTCCTAGATGTTTTGATGATCTTCTCACAAATGCAGGGACCTGGTCCTTTGCAGAGTATGAATACTCGTCTAGTTGTCAAAGTGTTGTACAACTGTAAAAGCTGTCCGCGTCAGAAAGTTGGTGAAATACTGCAATCGGAAGCGAGGAGGTTGCTTGTACATTGGACAATAATTCTTCTTGTCCAATATATTCCACATTACAAACAACAAATCACTTATTCATTCAAAAGAAAGATATTTCAAGCTTCAAAACAGTAGGGACCTGATCGATTACTTCAAGTGCTTCTTGTACCAGCTGTTACTTTGTTTGCTTGTAATCGTGCTTATATTATAGGAATCGTTTCGCTTGCGATAGAAATGTTTCAAGTTTGTGTGAATCATTGTAAGAACTAGGTTAAGGGTAACTTAGTTTCTTACTCTAAAGTCTATATTAATCGGTTAGGATTAGTATAATGGGTAGTGTTGTATCTTCTTTGGCTCAGCTAAGTGATAAGAGGTATTGCTTAGTGTAGAGGTTAGCAGGCTAATCTCATTTTGTAAACTGGCTTTTACTTTTGCTTGAAGAAGATTAGTGGAAGCAGTTTGAAAAGTCCTGTTGAGAACATGTCGTGGTTTTACTCCCTTGAGCAAGGAGGTTTCCACGTAAAGTTGATTGTCTATCTTTACTTTCAACATTTGTTCTTTTCTGTCTATTATTATAACTGTGTTGAGGACCTGGTCCCATCTACATCGGTGGATGCATACATTCCAACACACACCATGAGTGTATACCTGCATTAAGGTACCACAAGTGAATTCTTTTATAACGAGCATTAAAACAAGTATATATACCTGCCCTCCTTAACATAATCAATAAGAAAGATTTTTGTGCAAATTGTGTTAATGAGTCAGGTAATTTTGTGCATCCCTAGCCTCATCCTATTTTTTATGAAGGATTCTTTACTTAGTGGCTTTGTGAAGATGTCAGCTTGCTGATCTTCAGTTTTGCAGAACCTCATCACCACATTTTGCTTTTCAACATTGTCTCTTAGAAAGTGATGCCTCACATCTATGTGCTTGGTCCTCTTGTGCTGGACATGATTTTTGGCCATGTTCATGGCACTAGTGTTATCACAAATAAGAGGAATAGTGTCTGTGAGCACACCAAAATCTTCCAGTTGCTGCTTAATCCACAGTAGTTGTTCACAACAAGATGCAGCCGCCACATACTCTGCCACTGCAGTAGACAATACCGCGGAATTCTGCTTCTTTGTTCCCCATGAAATCAAAGCTGATCCCAGGAAGTGTGCCATGCCTGATGTGTTTTTTCGATCAAGCAGAAAACCTGCATAATCAGCATCAACATAACCTATAAGATCAAAAGAGTCACCAATAGGGTAGAAGAGGACCAGGTCACGTGTTCCCTTCAAGTATCTCAGGATACGTTTGGCTTCTTTCAGGTGAGACTCCTTTGGTGCTGCTTGAAACCTTGCACACATCCCTACGCTGAACACTATGTATCGCCTACTTGCAGTGAGGTATAGAAGTGATCCTATGATTCCCCTGTACATGGTTTGATTTACCTTCACGCCATCTTCACCTACATCAAGTTTCACATATGTGCTCATGGGAGTATCCAGCACCTTTGCTTCGAGCAGATTGAATTTATTGAGCAGCTCTTTTATGTACTTCTCTTGGCATATTGAAGTGCCTTGAGAAGACTATTTGATCTGTAAGCTTAGGAAGAATGTGAGTTCCCCCATTATGCTCATTTCGAACTCACTACTCATCAAATCAGTAAAATCTTTGCAAAGTGAATCTGAAGTGGCTCCAAATATGATATCATCCACATATACCTGCACAATCAACAATTCCTTACCTCTGGATTTTAAGAATAGGGTATCATCAATTTTACCTCTCTTGAACCCATTGGCCAGCAGAAACTTTGACAAGCGTTCATACCAAGCTCTGGGAGCTTGCTTTAACCCATACAAAACTTTATCCAGTTTCAGCACATGATTGGGCAGGTCTCCATCTTCAAAGCCTGGAGGCTGCTTAACATATACTTTTTCCTTCAGATTTCCATTCAAGAAAACACTCTTGACATCCATTTGAAACAGCTTGAACTCCATGTGAGCAACAAATGCTATCAAGATTCTAATGGCTTCCATTCTAGCTACAGGAGCAAAGGTCTCATCATAATCAATCCCTTCTTCTTGGTTGTAACCTTGCACCACAAGCCTTGATTTATTTCTAGTAATGGTTCCATATTCATCAAGTTTGTTTCTGAAGACCTATCTGGTCCCAATAATGGTTCTGTCGATTGGTCTGAGGACCAGGTGCCACACCTTGCTTCTCTCAAACTGATGAAGTTCCTCCTGCATTGAAGTTATCCAATCTACATCCTGCAAAGTTTCTTTGATGTTATTGGGTTCAATAGATGATATGAAAGCTGAAAATGCAACTAGATTTCTTGATTTAGATCTAGTTTGAATTCCTGAGTCAAGTGGAAAGATGATATTGTCCAGTGGATGCGAAGATTGATGCTTCCAACCGAATTTTCTGGTAATCCCTTCTTCTCTGTCAGCATCAGAGTCATCTTCATCTTCTTTGAGATTTTGAGACAATATTTCCTGTGATGAATCTGAGGGATCAGGTCCTCCTGAGTGTTCTACGAACTTTTATTTTGTACCCTGTTCAACCAGTTGTTTGTTCGTCAGCTCCTCAAACTCGTAGTCCTCATTCTTTGCACCAGATTCATCAAACTTGACGTGCATGCTTTCCTCAACACAAAGAGTTCTTTTGTTAAACACCCTGTACGCCTTACTTGTAGATGAATACCCAATAAATACACCCTCATCACTCCTTGCATCAAACTTGCCTAAATCATTCTTTCCATTATTCAACATAAAACATTTGCACCCAAATGGTTTAAGATGCGCAATTAAAGGCTTTTTGTTATTTAATAGCTCATAGGGTGTTTTCTTGATGACAAATCTAATAAGACACATGTTTGTCACATAGCATGCTGTATTAACTGCTTCAGCCCATAAATTCATTACAAGTCCTAAATCAATCAACATAGTTCTAGCAATCTCCACCAGAGTTCTGTTCTTTCTTTCAACAACTCCATTTTGTTGAGGGGTTCTTGGTGATGAGAAGTTGTGATTGATTCTATTTTCTGCACAAAACCCTTCAAGTAGAGAGTTCTCAAACTCTGTACCATAATCAGATCTGATACTAGCTATCTTCCAATTTATCTTCAATTGGATGGCTTTGGCAAAGGTGATCAGTTGCCCAGCTGTCTCATCTTTCATCCGCATGAACATGTTCCAAGTAAACCTGGAAAAATCATCAACAATGACAAGAATATATTTCTTACCTCCTCTGCTTTGGATTCTGATAGGTCTATATAAGTCCATGTGGAGCAGCTTCAGAGGTCTCGTTGTTATGACTCCCTTCTTGGCTTTGAAAGATGACTTAGTTTGTTTCTCTTTAGCACAAGCATCACATAATTTCTCATTTGAAAACTTCATCTTTGGTAATCCATGGACCAGGTCCTCTGTAACAAGTTTGTTCAACAGAGAAGTACTCACATGACCCAATCGTCGATGCCACAGATCTGCATCATCAGTTTGAGCACTTAAACAGGATAAATCGTCTCCCTCAATAGAGTCCAGATCTGCAACATACATATTTTTGACTCTAGTAGCCGACATGACAACTCTTTTGGTAATGCAGTTTGTAACCAAACATTTGTCGGCCATAAACTTGACTTCATTTTCTTTGTCATAAATATGTGAAATACTCAAATGATTGTATCTTAGACCCTCCACATAGTGTACATTATTTATCAAATTATCAGCAGACCTCCCTATCCTGCCAATACCAAGGATATAACCCTTCTTTCCACCACCAAACGACACACCACCACCTTGGTGTGCTTTCAAAGAGAGGAAGTTTGAAGTGTCTCCAGTCATGTGCCTTGAGCATCCACTATCCATGTACCAGCACTGACTCCTTCCTCTCTTCTGCATAAGAATCATTTATTAGATTTAGGAACCCACTTCAGACGAAATTCCCAATAACTATCAAAGGGCTTGATAAGAAACCTTCCTGTCCACGGGGGCAAAGTATTCTTATTGAAGTGATAACGGGGACTAGGCCCCTTGTCTTCCCTTTTGTCATTATTTTCAGATCTGACAAATTTCACATGCTTTTCTTTTGCTTTTCTCAGAGTCTCACACTTTTATTTTAGATGACCATTACGACCACAGTGGGTGCACAATAGGTTATCAAATACAGACACATATTTGCTATGCGGATTATAGGGAGGTATCATTGGTCTGCATCCCAACCCTTTCTTTCCATTAAAAATCTGATTAGACAGGTTAGAGAGTATCTTAGAGGAATCAGTCCACTTTAGAGAGTGGCTTAACTCCTCCTTGACCCTACTTAGATCCTTTCTTAGTTGGGAATAATTTCAAGAGAAGCAACTAGCTTAGACTCAGAAATTTTAAACTTTTCTTCCAGTTCTTCCTAAAAAATGCTAAGCTTTCTCTTTCCACCTACTCAGGTACCAGGGTCCTTCTCAGGTATTATGATGTTGGTTTCTAGAGTACCTATCCTTACACTCATTTCAGAAACTTGAGACATGAGAGCAAAGTTCCCATCCTCACACAAACTTAATTTTTCATTCAACATTAAGTTTTCAGTGGTTCGTTCATCAACAGAGTCAATAAGCAGAGCAACAAGTTTCCTCATTTTTTTAACATGAAGATTATCTAGATCATCCTTAAGATCAAAGAGAGTTACCTCGTCTAAATCCTCTTCATCATCAGATTTTGCCATCAAGGAGAAAATGGAGTTGAAAACGCTTTCATCATCTTCAATAGCCATCAGTGAAACATCCTCAAGACTTTCTGCATCTTCTTTTGATTCACTTGAATCATTTCCTCAAACATCAAAGGCTTTTCTCACCAGCTGATCAGCATGTGCCTTCCTTCGAGCATGGTCTGGGACCAGGTCCCTCTTACGAGGTCTGATGTCATGAGTTTCTTGCTTTTGACGGGGACAATCCCTCATGAAGTGACCAGGCTTGCCACATTTATGGCATAGATCATTTGCAGTAGCGGTTCTGCTGGTCGGAACTTTCTTTTGGAAACCCCGTGCTTCTTTATGATCTTTTGAAATCTTCTAATGACATACACCATCTCATCCTCCTCTTTAGTCACATCATTTTGAGATGTCTTCAAGGAAACATATTTCTTCTTCTTTCTTTCCTTCACGGTCGTACCCTATTTCTTGTTCAGCTCATAGGTCTGAAGATTTCCGATCAGTTCATACATGGGAAAAGTCATTAGATCTTTGGCTTCTGTTATGGCATCCACTTTGCTTTCCCAAGACTTGGGAAGCACCTTGAGAATCTTTCGAACTTGTTTGCTTACAGGAATAGGCTTACCCAAGCATCTAAGTTCGTTGGTTATGGAGATGAATCTTGAGTTCATCTCAAAGATAGTTTCACCTTCCTTCATGCAGAAGTTCTCGTACTGAGTCGTAAGCATATCGACCTTAGACTATTTTACTCGTTGTGTTCCCTCATGGGCTATTTGAAGACAGTCCCATATCTCCTTGACAGTCTTATAAGTAGAGATTCTGTTGTATTCGTCTGCTCCAATTCCACACACCAGAATCTTCTTTGTTTTGTAGTTCTTTTCTATCTTCTTTCTATCTGCTTCATTGTACTATTTTCTGGTTTTGACAATTGTAGTGGTGAGCTATCCCATCCTTCACCTCCTTTGTAGGAATATATGGTCCATCAAGAATAATGTCCCACAACTCAGTATCCTTAGCATTGATGTAGTCATGCATTCGATTCTTTCACCATCCATATTATTGTCCACTAAAATGAGGTGCCCTGGTAGAAGACTGACCTTCCTCCATATTGGGTGGAGCAGTAATTTCTTCTGGATCTTTTCTTTTCTTGGTGTTAACTAAATTGAAAAGTCAAGCTCTGATACAATTTGTTGGAATGGATGTGTCCACCTATGTAGATGAGACCAGGTCCTTAACACAGTTACAGTAATAATCAGTAAAGAACAAATACTGAAAGTAAAGATTGACAATCAACTTTACGTGGAAACCTCCTTGCTCAAGGGAGTAAAACCACGACCTGTTCTCAACAGGACTTTTCAAACTGCTTCCACTAATCTTCTCCAAGAAAAAGTAAAAGCCAGTTTACAAAATGAGATTAGCCTGCTAATCTCCACACTAAGCAATACCTCTTATCACTTAGCTGAGCCAAAGCAGATACAACACTGCCCACTATACTAATCCTAACCTATTAATATAGACTTTAGAGTAAGAAACTAAGCTACCCTTAACCTAGTTCTTACAATGATTCACATAAGATTGAAACGTTTCTTTCACAAGTGAAACGAATCCTACAATATAAGCACGATTACAAGCAAACAAAGTAACAGTTGGTACATGAAGCACTTGAAGCAATCGATCAGGTCCCTGCTGTTTTGAAGCTTGAAATATCTCTCTTTTTGAATGAATGAATAATGTTGTTGTTTGTTGTTGAATATATATCATGAGGAATTATTATCCAACGTACAAGCAACCTCGTCGCTTCTGATTGGTGAAGTACTCTGCAGCGTCACCAACTTCCTGACACAGACAGCTTTATAGCTGGTCAGCACTTTGACCACTGGAGTATTCATACTCTGCAGAGGACCAGGTCCCTACACTTGTGAGGAGATCATCAAAATATCTAGGAACATAAGCACTTATAAAAAAGTCTAGAGTACAATGGCTAAAACTAGGGGACTCTAACTCTGCGTATTTTTTTTTGCCTCCATGAGAAGTCGGAGTGCCCAAAATAAGATCATTGGACTCACTACTGACAGGGGAAAACTGTTGCATACTGATAATGATATAAACAAGGAAATTTGCAGATTCTATAAAGGGTTGTTGGGTTCTTGCGCAAACTCAGTGTCTTCCATACATCCCCAAGTCATGCAACAAGGATATATATTGGATCACGACACATAATTAAGCCTTATCAAACCTATAACTGCTGAAGAGGTGCATCATGCTTTATTGTCCAGGGATGGTTCGAGATGGGTTTAATGCCTAGTTCTTCCAAAAGGCTTGGCCTGTTATTGGTAACGATGTGACACATGCAGTGATTGGGTTTTTTAACACGAAGACTATGCCTAGGGAGATCTATTGCACTAGTGTGACATTAATACCTAAGGTAAAGAATCCCACCAATGTGAAGCAGTTCAGGCCTATCTCATGTTGCACTGTCCTTTATATGATTATTTTGAAGATTCTCACTAAGAGACTTCAAGATGTGATGGAACATATAGTGGAGAATTCTCAGGTTGCATTTATCCCTAGTAGACTCATCAATAATAACATCATACTAAGCCATGAGTTGGTTAAAAGATACACTAGGAAAGGAATCTCGCCTAGATGTATGCTTAAGATTGATATGCAAAAGGCATATGATTCAGTGGAATGGTCATTTCCAGAACAAATCTTGTATATCTTAAATTTTCCTGCTATTTTTGTGCAATATTGGATCATGAATACTGTTTCTTATGTCATTACCATCAATGGAAAATTATATAAGGCATTCCCTGCAAAGAAAGGCATTCGACAAGGCAATCCTCTTTCTCCCTACTTGTTTATGATTTGTATGGAGTATCTTAATAGATTACTTAAAGGGCTTGAATGTGACCCTGATTTCAACTTTCATCCTAGGTGTGGAAATATGAAAATTATCCAGTTGAGCTTCACGAATGATTTGTTACTCTTTTGTAGAGGGGATGACATTTCTATCATGAAGTTGTATGACTATTTTATGGAGTTTTCAGCAGCTTCTGGACTAGTTGAGAACAAAGCTAAAAGTTGTGCTTACTTTGGGGGAATGAACCAAGACACAAAACAAAATATATTGATCAGGCTACAATTCACAAAAGGCTCGCTACTATTCAGATACCTTGGATTTCCTTTAAGTACCAAGAGAATATCATAAATTCAATGTATACCTTTGATTGATACAATGCTAAGCAGAATTAATCACTGGACACCTAAGTTTTTGAGTTATGCTGGACGGCTCCAACTGATCAAGTCGGTGCTATTTTCCATTCATACATTCTGGCCTCAAATGTTTGTGCTACCAAAAAGGTGATCAAAGTGATAGATTCAATGTGTCGAACGTTTTTATGGACATGTGGTAGTGATACCTCTAAGAAAGCTATGGTCTCGTGGGATCAACTTTGTATGCCTAGGACATCAAGAGGGCTTAATATGCTACATATTCAAACGTGGAATAAGGCTGCAATTTGCAAGATGCTGTGGAATTTGTGCAAAAAAAGGGGAAAAGCTGTGGGTTAAATGGGTATATATATATAATATCAAGGGACATCATATTTGGGACTGTTGGCCAAACCAGGCCTCATGGATGCTTAAGAAGATATTTAAAGCTTCACAGGCGATAGAGAAAGTTGGGTTAGACTATGAACACATACAAAGATCACCACACTTCTCTATAAAGCAAGTCTATACAAGGCTCAGAGGTACGTTTCAGAAAGTCCATTGGCGAATACTTGTGTGTAATAATTCTGGTGCACCTAAATGAATTTTCATATTCTACGTAGCAATTCTCAACAGACTATACACTCGAGATATGTAGTTGAAGTGGAAGATGATTGATAGAAATATTTGTTCGTTGTGTGAAGCTAAAGAGGAATCCACTAACCATCTATTTTTCAAATGCTCATTTTCTGCTGCTATTTGGAGAAAACTATTGTGTTGGCAAGACTATAATCCAATTGCTATGGAATAGACTGAGGAATTACAATGGATGGTGACCCATGCTAATGGGAAGAATGCTCATACGGAGCTGTTCAGGACCACTGGCGCTAGTGCTGTATATATGATTTGGCAAGAGAGAAATAATCGAGTTTTCCAGGCCAAGAAGAGGAGCGATGTAGGACTTGCAAGACTAATTATACAGATGGTGGTAATGCGAGGTAGTTTGAAGGCCAAGCTGACAACCCGTATCGCGAAACTTAACTTCTATCCTTGACCCATAACTACTATATAGTAGTTGTTTAGCTTTATGATGCATTTTCTGGTATGTTGGGACTATGTCCAACACCCATGTATTATGTAGTGAATTGACTACTTTGGTATATAAACCGACTTTATTACCAAAAACTAAGCTAATTGTTTTTAGGTGCAGGGAAAGAAAAAGGCTAGCGAGCCTCTTTCCAGGCGGTACAATACAAAGGGCGAATTTTCAATCACGACCAGATCAAATCTTTTCTAAACACTCCCAAATTTCAGAGATGATCTCTTCTCGATATTTTGAATATTTTGATATATATTATTTTTTCAAAATAATTTACATTTGCGGTAGATCAATTTTGATCTTCAAAATTGTTCTCTAACAAATTATTTCATTTTTCTTTCTCATGCCCTTTCTTTTTGTTTCTTATATAGTTGCTTTTGAGCGTAGAGATAATTTTAGGTTTAAAAATAATGTTATGAACAAATTCAATTTAATAAATAAAATTTGAGAATTTTTAAGCAATTTTTCCACCAAAATGGAAATAATGAAAATGATCATTGTCACTTATCATTTTGTAACCTAACAAATACGTAGCAAATGGATGAAGTCGACCGCTTTAGTTTAGATAGAAAAAACTCTACTTAGATAAATGAGATTTCTTTAGGTGAACTGGTGATTACACTCAAATGTCTTCTTTAAAATCAATTAAAAGGGACATCGATCGTAGTTAATTAAAATCCAACGAAGAGTCGGGGTCGAATCTCACATGGAATGGTATATCGTAAATAATTCTTATCAAGAAATTTGGATAATTTGTAATAGTAAGAACAAGTGGGTGGATGATTCCACCAATTTAATAAGAAGATTTGGTTATCAATTGTCACAATTAAACTTAATTTAAGGAGAATTCAAGAGTTAACAAGTAATCTATGGGTGCGGGGATCGGAAATCGATAGCACATAGGGGTAATTGTGCTGCTCTATAGTGATAAACATTCATGGATAGGCTAGGTCATTTTAATGACGCTAATCATCTTTCGATCTCAAAACATCTATGCATAGAATCTCCTTTCGGTCTCATCTCTATGCCAATCTTATCAACCCAATACCTTACTTTATTCTCTCTTTCGATGTAGAAATAGGGCAAATAGATCCGACCCATAGTCTCTATTTTCAAGCAAGTTATAGACATCAAACCTAAGTTGCTAGTATTGGACTAATTACCCACTCCAATCAATCTCTTTCTAGCATCGACTGGAGATCGGAACTAGAAATTAAATTTGCAACCTTAACCCATCAAATTCATGTATAAATAATAATAAAATAGAGTTTAACACGATACCCACTATATTAAATCAACACCTAACCCTATAATTGCACCCCCTAGATCTCAAAGTCTTAGCCACCCATCACAAAAAGCAAAGAAAATATACCTTCCATGAAAGAAACCATGGGTAATGTGAAATTAAGCAATTACAAGCAAACCCACTTTGGATTCAACTTTAATTTATCAAATTCTAGAACAAAGTTAAGAAAACCCCAAAAGCTAGAAAGTGTTCTTCACAAAGTAAAATGTTTCTCTCTCTACCAAAATATTCATAACTCTCCTCAAAAGAGTAATAAAAAAATCTACTTATTTCTCTCTCATTTGAGCTATTTATAGTGTTTCAAAATTTTCCCCAAAAACTCAATGCGCGTTTCATTCGGCGACATTAGTCAGGCTCGTCGAGCTCGTTCGATGAATCACCTCTTGTGCTGATATCGCCTTCTTTTGCTCTAGGCTTCAGGTGTTTCGATGGGATCGTTTGAGTATGCCTTTCACATTCGATGTATCACTGAATACCATCTTGGTTTGCCTTTCGAGCCTTCAAATTTTCCTCCTTGCACTGTCATTTTTGGTGATGATCAACAAGGTCGCTTTTCTGATTCGGTGAGTCGCCTTTTCAGTTGGAGTTCACTGACCTATCTCGCTAGACCCAAGTGTTGTGCACTTTCCATTTAGGCGAGTTCATGCTCGCTAGGCGATCTGCCTTTCTTATTTGACGATCATCAATGTATAGTTTGCACTTTTTTTTGCATTTTTGGCCATTCTTCCAATTCATCCTTGCCTTGACATTCATTAGCCTTCATAGCTATAAATCATCAAAATATCATCAGAACAAGACAAAATTAGACATTGAGGACACTAATTATTGAGCTAAATAGACCTCAAATGAGTGCAAATTTACCACTCATCAACTGGTGAACTTCACATACAATTATTACACAATATTTAAGTAAGACTGTTAAAAGAGATAATTTATTGAATAGGATATTATTAAAATGAATGACATTGTCGTTATAAGTACAATATTTTTATAGAAGATTAAAAAAAAATAATCAAACCGTTATAGTGAAATACCTTATAACAAATAACCGTTATAATGAAGTTCGACTATACCACCTTTTGGATATTAGTGTAAAAAAAAATCATAGTATTAGTTTACCATAAATAATATTTAGCGGTAAGTTTGTTTTATATATGATTTTTTTTAATAATATTATATTAAAAATAGGAAAAATAGATAAGCTCACCCCTTTCATCCAAAGTGACCATGAAACTAATACCCCTTTAACCATGGGAGGCAAGGAAAATAAAAACAACTATCTACATGAGTGTGAACGCTTAATTATATTTAAAAAGTAAATCTACACGAATCAATATTATTTTCTAATTGGAAATAACAAATTACAATTTAAATAAATTAACAATAAATTTTCTGGGACAAATACAGAGTGAGTATGATATGTTTACTATTGTTTTTATAGATGACAAAACCAAAGCGTGGCGAAAACATTAAAGAAAAGGGTAACAAGCCAATCAAATACAAACAAAAATACGGCAATACGGCCGTAAGAAAATGGGAACGCACAATATGCAAGAGTTTTTTTGACAAGAGGTTGATCGAATCTAGAGAGCACACCAAAGCCTCATGCTTTTCAACATATTTCTGCACCTTCTCAATAGGAGCCAACTTCAACTTTGCAAATTTCAGAGTTTCTGTGCATTTTCTTGAGTAGACAAGTCAAACAAAATAAAGACTCAACAAATCAAAATGCAGATCCTTATTTTTCTCTAATAAGACAAGAGCGAACTGCTCCGTAAGTTCAATGACCTTCAAAACACTCCCCAATATATGCTTCATAATCTTAATGAAAGATAGATAAACTCAAAGTTTTTTTACTTTTTCTTTTCAATTTTCTTTGACTTTATTTGAAAATTTGGGTTGGTGGGCCATGCAAAATCCTGATTTCACTTTTCAATTTATCCTATTTTTTGTTTTTATAAAAATAAATATTATATTTCATGTTTAAATCATATTTTATATTTTTTTGGTGAAGTAAATTCAAATAATGAAACATTTTTTTTGCAGAAGCTATAACCAAACATAATTATGCCTTCAAAAATTGCAAATAAAGTGTACGATATTTGTAATAGTATGAAGTAACACATATGTGGGGATCTAATATTTCAGGTTAATTAATCAAGGTGAGTGATTTTACCACCTTTAAGAATTTGGTGTTATAAATCATATTTAGAAAATGTACATTCAAATTCTAGTGGTGTGTTTGGTAGTAAGGAATTTTTTTTTTGAAAAATGTTTTAGAATTTTTCTATGTTTAGTTTGTCAAAATTATTTTTGGTAAACATTTTTTTTTTTGGATATAAACAAGTTTCTTAAGAATAAAAAAAATATCTTTCTAATGAAAGTGAGAGAAACAAATTTAATATGTAACATTCCAAGTAAATTTATCTCTCCCCACTCATCCAACACTCTCAAACCTCCTCCTCGATTCCACCCGAACCCTCATTCCTTATCAGATATTAGAAAATAAGTAAGAAATTCATTTATTTTTCATGATTTTTTTCTCCATATATAACAAACACACCTTTAAGGGTCTGTTTGGACTATATGAATCTTGATTTAAAATAAGACTGATTTGAAGTTAAAGTTCCGTTTGGACATACAATTTAAATTTTAGTTTTTTTTTTATAAACATGAAAAGGCCACAAGTTGTGAAAACTATCAAAGTTTTTCAATTCTCATACTCTCACCAAATGAGCAAATCATAATTTATAAATAAGATATTGAAATATCATAAGACGCTTCATTGATAAATTGCATATATATCACCATGTTATTTTTTATATTTATAAATAAGCATTTCGATAATAAACTTTCAAATACAAATAATTTAATAATGATCCATCAGTCAACAATAGTAGTGAATAATTATTCTTTAATATAATTCTTTCACATGGTACAAACAACCACTTCACGCCGAACATGAATATTTATTTCTTGCAAAATAAAAAATGACGAGTCCTTTTTTTTACAAAAAGATAAACTTATGGGTCAACTTTTACATTTTAAAATCACGATTTGAAATCTCAAATCACGTTTTTAGGAGAATTTGAGATTTGAATCATGATCACATACCTCATGCCGCATATCCAAACGCATGCTAAGTATCCTTTGTAAAAAGTATGATCAAACACAGTTCCAACTTCAACTTAGAAAGTTTTAAATAAAAATGAACATATATTTTTTTTATTTTCATAACCAAACACGCTCGTGAATTTTGACCAAATCTACTGAGTTCGTTCAAATCGGTAACTAATATTGTAGCTCCGGAAAACATACATTTGGGCATTTGTTGTCTCAACTTGATTGGGCAGGCCACATAAATTGGAGTTAAGAATCCTTCGATTTTTACACCCACGAGTAACAAGAAAAGTCCAAGGAGACATGAATCCCAAATTAAAGAGACAGACGAGTCCAATCAAAGCTTCTATAAAAGGGAAGCAAAAATTGTACTCCTACATCAAATGATTATGTCCAAATCCATATAAAATCAAAGGCAATCACAAACACAAGAGATGGAAGAGAAAAAAGTTAAAAACTTTATTGGCTTTGGCATTTGTACTTTTGTTGGCGTTTAAGTTTTATATATACATAATATAAATATAAATAATTTATTATTCTATCGAGTCATTCAAATTATATTTATGAGTAAGTTTTCTTGAAATATAGAGTCTGAAATCTTGAAAACAAGATATCGTATTTGTTAAAGGAATATGATATCGGACCACTCATGTAATAAATAATAAATAAATATGTAGTATTTGTTACTCCCTCTGTCCCAATTTATATGACTCACTTTCCTTTTTAGTCCGTCCCAAAAAGAATGACACATTTCCATTTTAAGTAACAATTTGCCTATGAAATGTCTTTTTTACCCTTAATGAAATGATTTACAACCACACAAATTTCTATCATTCATTTTGGACCACAAGTTTTAAAAGTCTTTCCATTTTTCTTAAAGTTTATGCCAAATGAAAGTACATCACATAAAATGGGACGGAGGGAGTATATATTTAACTTGAATTAAAAGAAAAAGTCATAATAGTTAGTACTCATTATGAATCGGTGTCTTATGTCTGTTAAATAAGTAGGAATCTTTCTTCTACAACTTCTATAAAGTTTTAGTGAAAATTTCTTCTCCGAAAAGTGAACAATTTTGTGACAAGGTAAGATTCATAGATTCTTCGGTGTAGTTGCCTATGATCAACATCGTTCTTTCTCCCCATCTGTGTTTATATACATGTGAATTGTGATCATACTATTAAACTAGTGAAACAAATTTAATAATCTTGCAAACGATATGTTTGATTAGATTCTTCACCTACTACAATAGATAAAAGATGATTCACTAGTGTAAAAATTATTTACTTTTATAATGTTTATTACCTAAAACTCTTTGGCAATAAGTTCGAGGAAGAAATGGGGGGAATCTTGTGGCCATAAAGGGACATTGATATTTTTAATTTTGCATGCATGAGACATTTGGAAAAGCTCTATGTGTATATGGGAGGGCCACCTTGGGAAAGTCGTTTATACTATGAAAGAAAGTTGTAGAGGATGAAGGGTAGAAATAGGTAGTTTCCTTGTTTAGCAAACTCTTGAATAGTCCCATCAATAAAAATACACAAACTTTCCTCTCCTAAGCTGCCTCAAAAGATCACTATGAAAGTGACTTGTGATTGTAGCACTGGTCATTTTCAACTTTCTTTCTTTAATATGGCACCCACAAACATGAAAAAAAGGTTAGTAGATGTAATTAGGGTATCCATAAGCATACATTATCTAGTCATAATACATAAATATATGTTCTTTTAACTTAACTTTAGTTGATATATATGCGTTCAAACTTTTGATGTGTATAAGTAGACACTTAAGTTTGTATAAAGTTGAATATATAGACACACACATCCTAGATGACTATTTTGTGTCCTACGTGTATTATATATACCACGTAGGACACATACATGTGTCTACTTGTTCAACTTTATACAAGTTAAGTTTAAGTGCATACTTGTGCACACCTAAAGTTGGAGAGCATAAATGCCAGATGAAACCAAGTTAAATGACATATTTATGCATTATGCCAATTATCTAAGATCGTAGTGGAGTATTTCTTTATTTAATTTTTTATATATATCTCTAGTTAAAGCTTTGGGGATGTAGTTGTTTTTAATAAGGAACGGTTTATATTCTAAAATGAGACTTTTCTACACGAATTTGAATTAATCGAATTTCAAAATAATACGGAAAAAGTGTGATGATCAGAGGCATAAACATAACATTGTTTAATTGATCATCCATTCATGCATTCATTTAACTTATGTCTTCTCCTTTTTGTTTGTTTATATGATCCCTTTATTCGTCCTTGGAATTATCGTATAGTATTCCTATATATTAACTTCCTCTTTAATCAATTTAGGTTGTTGGAAAAATTCTTAATTAGAGTATTTTATCTCTTTTATTGAGCTTAAAACAAATCAAATTTGAATTAGTTGAATTAGTAAATATCACATGCCATTTGAGTGAAGAAAAATGTCAAGACGAGATGGATGAATTTGAAAGTGTTTGCCCTTAAAATGGTACAAATAAATATGTAGACATGATTCAAGGAAAGGCGATAACCAAAATACATGATTTAGATAAGATAACTTGCTTAATTAATATGAACAAAGCTAAGAAGGAATATGAAATAAAATAGCGTGACCCCGGCCCGGACCCTTGTGTTTAAGAAACTTCGATTGGAAAATAATAATCCTATAAAATTGATCAAGAAGCCTTATCCTTTGACGATTTGTCAACCACTATGCTTCGAGTTTAAATTTTGTGCATTATAAATGTTATTAGATTAAATTGACTTATAATAATAGGTAAATCTCCATATCAAACTTGATGTATCAATATATATAAGAAATCCAAAATCACAACAATATTAATTTCTTTGATGTTGTGGAAATTTATTTGCCCTAAATATCAAAAGAAACAAAATATAGTATAGGTTGATTAGATAAGCTTTTATTTGATAGGAGTGGCAAAGGGAAAAGCTTTACATAAAGATGCTGCAATAGTATCTGTTGAAATCTGAAGGGACAATTGAAATTTATTAAATTCAAAGAATCAGAGAAGTACTACAAGAATTATTGCATATCCAATATATTGTCTTCTTGTGATTAAATTACCTATCTTTCAAGCTAAATTCAAAATGTCCTTTTGTTAGAATGAGAATTCTTTTTCTCCTCGATGTTCGATATATGCATTACAACTTAACTAAATTTGATTTGGGTATTATAAGGCTCATTTTTAGGAGAGGCGCTTTCTATACATTCTTTTTCATTCTCAGAGACTTAAAATTGAGACGTCTAATTGAGATTGAAGAAATCTCAACCATCCTACCACAACTCTATGTTTAAATAATACCAATTGTTTGTCATATAAATTCATTTAGTTTATATTTAAAAAGTGGTAAAATGGTCCTTTATGTTCGAGAGTAGGTTAAAATAGTTTTTTTTTTAAGTATCCGCTGAATAATTTTGATCTTTTAAGTGTATCAAAAATTAATTATTTTAGTCTCTATCAAACATTTAGCAATTTGTGTTTACTAAATTTGATGAAACCAGTAAAACAAATATTTTAATTATAAACATCAAGAAAATCACATCAAATCCTAATATCAATATAAAAAACTGTATTAGACATTAGAAATATATTTTTATAAAAAATAACACAAATTACATCTCAAAAAGTTGCATCAGATTTTTAAAAAACTACAAAAAGTATACTTCTAGGCTCTAAATATGAGTTCTTTCCATAGTTTTTATCGAATTTAACGGACATAATTCGATACATAAAAGTAATAATCTTTAGAGAAACTCAAAAGATCAAGGACATAATTGATGAACTATTTTGAATCTACCCTCGAATATAAGAGATCATTTTTGTCATTTTCTCTCCAAATCTATTTAATTTATATTTAAAAAGTCAAATTGCTTTATCCACACCTCCATCAGCATCTATAAGCAAGAGATTGCCATTTTCTTCCTAAATCAAGGACACTGACATTAATTCAGACACAATCATAACACATCATATAATACCAAGAACCTTTGGTGAATAACCTAAAGATATAATTCCATATTATAATGTTGTCACATGAATTATCATGCTTCTTGACATTATCATATATTATGTATTTATTGACTTGATATAAATATTAAGTGCGGATAATTTTTTTTTTAAATTGCAAAACCAATGTGTACACTTCATCTTTATCAAGTTAATTAAACATTATTGCATGCTATTTATTTTTTGTGTTTCAAACAAATATGATACTATCCATGGTAGGACCAATTTTTGAAAAGACCTACTCCTTACCATTAGAAGAATTATATATATATATATTCTTGGTCTGTTTCTTTTGTGATAATCCTAATACTTCCGCGTTTAATTTATTTTTTATTATTAAATATTGAAAAAAATTAACATATTTTTACATGTAAAAGTAATTTAATTTTAGTTTTCCAATTAATTATTAATAAGAAGCTTTCATAGTCACATGAATGTGTGATGTATTTAAGCTCAAGAATTTCAATCTAGCTGGATACAAACCCCAAAACCCTGTATCTTTTGCCTTCTATTTTACTCTCATCTTTGAACTATTTATATATATATATATATACTCTTCAAAGTCCAAAAATATATACTTACCTACTTATATATATGTCTTCCTCTTCTCCTAATTCCTCTTGTCTCAACTTATTGGAATCTGCTGATCATAAAATTAACTCCATGGATCCTTCTGAACATCTTTGCTATGTCCGTTGCAGCTTCTGTAACATTATTCTCGCGGTACGTACAATTACTATTATATTTAATAGACATATCTCGTTGAATCAGTCTTTTTTGCTAGTAAAGGGCAATGGAATAGAAAGACATGAAAGTTCAATAGAAAGTTACTATGATTGTTTCCTTCTTATATATATGATTTGACTTTTATTATATATAGCATAAGATAAGAGATAACAAATCTATTTTGTCAAATCACATGCTATATATCCAACATAGTTATAGTTATATATGACTATCATTTCTCTCATTCTTCACTTTTCAGTATTCTATTTTTCATCATATATACACAATACACGTGCAAATGCAACACACTCATATTGTCAATATTTTGTGTTTTTTTTTGGATTTAAATTCTATATATATATTGACAATATAAATATACTAACAAGTCATTTCAAAAATAGTAGTACTTAAAAGATAAATACTCATAATAAATAAAATTAGTAACATGTTGTAGAGGTTAGTTGTAGGTAGTGACGAAACTAGAATTTAAAAATATACAACGAGAGGCTAAGATGATTCAGCAACTACTATATATATATATAAAAGTATTTTTAACTTTTAACATATAGTTTTATTTTTTATACTATCCATACATATAATTTATAAGCTTTTTTTTTTTTTGGCTATATATAGGTGGGAATTCCATGCAAGAAGTTGTTGGATACTGTGACAGTGAAATGTGGGCATTGTGGTAATCTTTCCTTTTTAAGCAGTAGACCTCCACTTCAACCACAATTTTTTGATCACCAACCCATTCATCAGGTAATTATTATTAAAATTACTTTAATTAATTAATTTATTTAGTTTACTTTCCATTTTTATTCATTTTTCTCAAAAAAAAAATCTATGTTTTTTTTGTCAAAGCATCAAGATTTCTTCAACAATTTCAAGAAGGGCCAGTCTTCATCTTCAAGTGAACCATCATCTCCAAAGGCACCTTTTGTTGTAAAACGTAAGCATATCTCATATATATATATATATATATACATACTTGTCTTCCTTTTGTCTATTTGTTGGGTTGATTATAATAATTTATACATAACACTTGAAATTTTTATTTTGTTGTATACCCAAGTTTTTAAACTATATTTTGTAACATAAAGAATCACTCAACTTTACTTAAATATAGTCGAAAATGTCACTATATTATTTCTCGTCATTGAACTTTGCCCCAAAAGCACACCAATTAATTTACTAAACAATTTATTTTTCAAGTTACTCAACTTGGCCTAGGAGCTACTAGAAAATAAGAAATTAGCGATTGATAAAATTACACAGTTGAACAACAAAATATTCATGTTAATCTAATTTAGTTATGGGTTAGCAACGAATTATAAGAAAATTTAATTAGTTAAGAGTTATTTAGCAATAAATTAATTGGAGATTATCAACAAATTCCGTAACTAATTTTATGTTTTTTTTAGTAATGTTTTATATCATATAATAAATTGTATCTTTTATCTCCTTGTAATGACTTACTATACTATTTAGGTAAAGTTGAGTGATTTTTTTCATTTTAAAAAAAAACTAATATCGTAATTTTTGTGATATTCTTTTTCTGTTACAAAATATAATAAAATGATTATAACTATAATAAAGTAAAAATTAAGTGATCATCGATAAAATCAACCTCTCTGTTTAGCTTATAATATAAATTACTGATTATGATATTATTTTTTGTTACTATGTTTGAAGCTCCTGAGAAGAAGCACAGGCTACCATCTGCTTACAATCGGTTCATGAAGTAAAACATCTTTTTCTTTTCTTTTTTCATTCAGTTTTTTTTTAAATGCTCATAAATTATATTCCCTCCGTCTCAAAAATATTTGTCATTTTTACTAAAAAAAAAAATTCCTAAAATAATTGTCATTTTAGAAGTTCAAGATAAACATAATTTCTTTTTTCTATTTAATCCTTAATAGTAATTGTTTTTCAAAATTACAAACACCACAATTCTGGCACATCAATAAAGTAAATATATAAGAGAAAAGAGATTATAAATAGTCAAATACCTCTTCTAATCAATATTTTTTTAAGCAGCACGTAAACAAAAATTACGATATTTTTTTTAACACGATGGGAGTATATGTTAAGTCCTAAAATCATGATTATTTATTAAAGAAATTATTCTTAATTTATTTGATTATTATAAAGGGATGAGATACAGCGTATTAAAGCAGCACATCCAGAGATTCCACACCGAGAAGCTTTCAGTGCAGCAGCTAAAAATGTGAGTTAAAAGAATTATTTAAAAAAAAAAAAAGTTTACTGTATTAATTATTTTTTGTAGCACATATAATAATATATCAAGCAATATAATATAATCTAATAATTAAAATTGTTGATATAGTGGGCCAGGTACATTCCAAATACTACAAATGGGACCTTGGCTGAGAACAACAACAATGTAAGATTTTTTTAAAAATTATTATTATTATTATTATTATTATTATTATCCTTATTTACCAATCAGTTTCTTGATTATATTTGATTTGTTACTTTTACGTGACAGTTTTGTCTTTATTATTACAAGTTAAATGAATTTGAGTATCATTTTTAAAATATAATAAATTGTTAACTTGTGTAATTTATAACATTTTAGATGTTTTTAAGCAAATACAAAATTTATATTTAAATACACACTGAAAATTAGTTAATTTGACCATTATACTCTGAAGTCTGAATAGAGGGAGTAGTAATTCGTTTTTGTTTTTTTAATTAATTGATTATATATAAAATATATATGGTGAAATGCTTGTCTAACATAATAATTATTCTTGATTTATTTAGGTTTAGCTTTGGAGGAGTGAAGCAAAATTTGGGATTTATGGAGATATTCTACTTGCATTGGAAGAAAATTAATATTTAAGATGGTTGACTTTAATTTGGGGACCTTTTTAATTATATATTAATATCATGGATGATTAGTCTCTAATGTTTGCTACTTTCAACTTTTGTACTGAAAAATTTATCCCTATGATATTATTTGCTTTCTAGTTTTTATTTATCCTACTCATTTGGATTTATCATTTTACCTTCTTTCATCTCATATTCTATTTTTCTCGTTTTAGTTATGCAAAACATTTCAAAAAACTTGAAAAGAAACTTATGTTTATTTAGCTTACTTAGGATAATATTACGTAATCACTCTTATTCTTTGTCACACATTCATATGATCATATATATGTGATGTTCATATAAAAATAGAAATAGCAGCAAGAATAGAAGTTCAACACAAAGTACTTCTACATTGATCATTTTTGTTTAAGACAATAATTATTCGAATTTCCTCTAAAGACTCAATCAACAAATTGATGAAACAACATTAATTGTTTGTTTTTGTCAATCAAATCTAAAATTGAGAGAGAAGGTAATACTAATTTATGTCAAGAAAAGAGAAGATCTCGCAATGAAGGGGGAGCGATTTTTTTTCTTCAAATTTAAATGTTGGAGGTTGCCCCTTTTATTGAAATTTAAAAAGAAATGACCTAGGCCCAAAGTGGCCCAGGTCCAATAACAAACAACCAAACTAAGAGCAAAAAAAGCAAAAAAAGGAAAGAACATAAGCAAATCTCAGACATTACGCAACGTCTTCTTCCTCAGCTGTCCTCATCAGCTTCCTCAAAAATATTCCCAAAAACTTCAATTTCCGTTGAACCAGTATTATTGAGCTTGAGTGAATTCCACTTGGACACTTAACCTCTCACAAGTGCCATGAAATCGACTTCCTTGAAGACTTCTTCAGCTAATAATGGGTTCTGGGATATTAAAGCCATGAGCCATCGATCTGATTCAAGACACAGCCAAAGTGAAACACATCCCTTGAATCCTTCCCTTCACATAGATTGAGTTCAGAAAAATTGATACCACTGTGAGAAGATCCATCTCCAAGAGGTAATTTCAACTCGATTGCTTTATTCTATTTAATGCTTTCGAAAATGAACGACAATCATTTAACATGTGAAATTTTTATCGCCGTCGCATTAGCTCATATTTTGCATCACCAGAGACCTTTCTGTTGCTTAGTCATTAATTGTCCGGCTGTGTATTAAATCCCTTATTTTGCATCTTTCTAATCCGTAAATTTGGGATTTTTCTTTGTTCCATTACTACTATTGTCTTTGCCTGTTGCGGTAATTCCTGTATGTTATAAAATTGGTTGACATCTGTACCTGCAAAATGAGCAACATGATTAGCTAGAAAATCAACCAAGTTGTTTAATTTCCTTCCCTGAATGTGTGCTCCACCTCCACCTCTACATTCACCATCCATATTTTTATACATTGAATGTCAACTGAGATTGACCATGGAACTTCCCACACTCCATCCAATACTTTTTTAACAATCAATGAATCAGTTTCCATGATTAAAGGTAGTAAGCCATTTTCTAAGCAATATTTCAATCCTGCTCTAAAAGCTTTCACTTTTGCTACAACAGTAGTACATATTTCCACATTTCTAGCTTCAACAAAGATTACGTTGCCTCCCTCATCTCGAACACAAAAGGCTGTGGAACCAGACCCAGGATTCCCTTTACTGGTGCCATCAGTATTGCATTTGAATCTACCCATGGGAGGATGTTCCCAATAAACAACTCTACTATAGATTAGTGGAGTATATTCCTCCAATACCTTAACTATCAAAGGCCACGTGTTAGAAAGATTTCTTAGCCATGGATATTTATTTTTGGCAAAGAGATACAGATAATTATTAATCTCCATAAACATGGTGTGTGTAGACATAGTTGCTCCATTCCTAACAATGTTTCTTCTCTTCCATATTTGCCAAATAATGAAGATAGGAACAACATGAAACAAAGGTTTCATCTTGCTTCCACAATCAACTTCCCACCATAAATTTATCACTTGTCTGAATTGAACCATTGGCCCTTGAATACCTGCTGCTTCTGTAAAAATTTTCCACACACTGTAAGCTGTTAGGCAATGAATAAAAAGGTGATCACATGTCTCCTCTTCATTAGTGTTGCAAATACAACATTTGACAGAATCAATAACTCTCATTCTCACCAGCACCTCTCCAATAGGAATTCTCACATACCACAATCTCCATATTAAAAATGAGATTTTAAAAGGCAACCCTTTCTCCCATATAAACATTAGCTTCTCAATCGTATCTCTTCTTCCCCTCATTAGATTCCAAGCACTGCCAATAGAAAATTTGCCTATACTAGTAGGCATCCACCATGGTTTATCTCTATCATCAGATCTATGAATGTTGGCCAACTTCATACAAATGTGATTACTGACTTCTTCAGTAACAATCTCATTTAACAAAGTGTTATTCCATCCTTCCTCAAGCATTAGTTGATTTACATCTTCTATGTGACCATGAACATGGTCAATGGGTAAGTAGTAGTGTAAAGCCCCCAATTGTGTCCAGTTATCAAACCAAACACTACACTGACCAACTTTGTGCTCTCACCAAATCTCTTGGTCCATGAAATCTCTAGCTTGTAGCATGAGTTTCCATACTTGAGAGCCCCCTCTCCATTCTACCACTTGAGGACTATATCTTTTACAGTACTTGTTCCACATAAAGTTAGACCATAATGTATTAGTTGTCCTAAAATTCCACCATAATTTAGCAAAGATTGCCTTATAAACATCAAATAGAGATCTAAAACCAAGCCCTCCTTCCTCTTTTGGTAAACATATGTCATCCCAAGCAATCCAATGCTTAGCCTTTCCACCCTCGATATACAATCCAATGCTTAGCCTTTCCAGCCTCCTTTAAATTCCATAGGAATTTAGCAAAAATCCTATGAATATCATAAATAACACATTTTGGGGGACATATAGCAGATAACAAGTATATAGGAATACTTTGTAAGACATGATTAATCAACACTGCTTTACCTCCAAAAGACAACAATTTGCCCTTCCAAACCTGCAATTTGCTTTGAATCTTCTTAATTAGCTCTGAAAAATGGACCTTCTTCTTTTTAGCATGCCCAAGAGGACATCCAAGATAAGTCAAAGGAAAGCATCCTCTAGTAAACCCTGTAGTATCCTCCACCTCTTGAACAATAGCATGTGCAGTCTTGTTGAACATGTAAAAGAAACTTTTCCGTTTATTAATAAGTTGGCATGACTGAGCTTCATATAATTGAAGAGTTTCCATTATTAATTGGAGAGATCTTTTGTCTGCATATGCAAATATGATGGTATCATCTGCATAAGCAAGATGATTTAATTGATCACTCCATTTGGACAATCCAAAACTCTTAAATTCATAGTTGTAAAACAAATGATTAAGAGCCTTTGTCAACACTTCTGCTGTCAAGATGAAAACAACAGGAGATAAGGGATCCCCCTACTTTACCCCTCTAGTAGAATGAAAAAATCCATGAGCCTGACCATTAACCAGAACAGAGTACCAATTATTGGCTACCAACCTCCAAACCATATCCAGCATCCTGTTGTCAAAGCCCATTTTCTCTAAAGACTCTAATCAGAAACTTACAATCCACCATATCATAGGCTTTAGCCATATCCAATTTGATGATCAATTAGCAGGCTTCCCTCTCTTTCTGATCGCTGAGATTATTTCTTGCGCCAATAACATATTTTCAGTGATATTTCTTCCTTTCACGAATCTTGACTGATTATGAGAAATTAGCTTTGGCAAGATCTCCTCCAACCTATCATGAAGAAGTATGGAAATAATCTTATTAAGAAAATTACTCAAACTAATTGGCCTAAGGTCTGAAAAAGATTGAATGATATCCTTTTTAGGTATTAGGACCAGGTTGGTATGAGTGATAGACTTAGGCAAAGAATGACCCTGAAAAAAAACATGAACCACCTTCACAATATCTGGCCCAACTATATCCCAACAAGTCTGATATAAGTGACCTGTAAACCCATCTGGACCACAAGCACTATCAGCATTAAGCTCAAATCCCACTTTTCTAATTTCATTCTCTAGAGGTAATTCAATCAATCTATAATTTTCATCTTGTTTTATTTGGGGTTGTATTTACTATAACAAAGATGCTTCAGAATCAATAGTTCCTCAGTGAATTGGTCTTTAAAAAAGCTCACTGCCTCTTCTGCATCTTGTTTATCCCCCACTGCTCAAGAGCCATCTGCTTTCAACATTCTGTTAATAGTCAACTTTTTTATTCTTCCTTTTACCAAACAATGATAAAATCTAGTATTTCTTTCTCCTTCCTCAAACCATTGCACCCTTGCCTTTTGCTTCCAATACTCTTCCTCATAGTGAATATAGAGCTTTAGTTCAGCTTGAGCTTGCTGCAATATTGCTCAATTTTTTGGGGATGGACATTCTTCAAAGTATTCTTCTTTCGCTCTCACAATTTCCTTCCTAATGGCCAAATGATTAAAGATGTCTCCAAATTTTTCCTTGCTCCACTTTGATAGTGCATGCTTAGTTCTTTTTTGCTTCAACTTTAGTTGAATAAATATATCATCCACATCTTCAGACACCCAATTTTGTTGCACCACTTCTTTAAAGGTCTAGCAATAGTATGATTGCTTCCCCCACAAGTTAACAATAATTTGAGCATGATCTGACCCTATTCTGGCTAGATACTGCAAACTAGTGTCACCATACAACTCTGAAAATCTTTGATTCACCACTACTCTATCAAGCCTTTTGAAAATGCAATCTTCATTTACTCTACCATTCCACCAAGTAAAAGGACTTCCAGAGAAGTTGACATCAAATAGATCACAAAAATTAATGCAATCTTCATTTACTCTACCCAACCTCCTTTTATATCTTTGAATATGTCTAGAATCCTGAAATGGTTTCATCAGAGCAATAATATCAAACTTATGATGGCTGTTTAACATTTGCACTCTATGAAAGGCATTTTGTGTGTTCACTGATCTAATATTCCAAAACAAAGCTTTTATTGTCATTGGGATACTGCTTTCACCCCCATTTTGGCCTGAATCCTTGTTGGAATGCTACTGATTGAACTTTCCCCCTTACTTTTACATTTTCTGGATTTAGGTAGAGTTTTAGGATATAGCTCTGCATCCCTACTTACTTTATTGATGTTGTTGTTGTTGTTGTGTTCCTCTTCCTTATCTTTCTCTCCTTTGTCCCCTATTCGTTTTTCAGTATTTGGCAATGCTAAAACTTCCTCAACATTTGCAGGTTCCTTGCACTATCCTTGGTGTGACACAATCCCATGTAGCATATTCATTGGAGAGAGGGAGCGATCTTAGTTTGTGTTGCTTCCAACCAAAAGTTATACTAAAATTTAGAAAGGATATATAGGTAAAATGTTAAAGTCATTGTTATATAATAATAAGTACTCCCTCCGTTTAAAAAAGAATGACCTCTTTCTTTTTTTGGTAACATTTTAATTTCAGCTTTCCATGTGGCATGTTTAAAGCCACAAGATTGAAGGACAATTTAGTACATTTGACATAACTTTAATATAGGACCACAAGATTCAAAAGTCTTCTTTATTTTCTAAAACTTCGTGCCAATTCAAACTAGGTCACTCTTTGTGAAACGGAGGGAGTAAAATAATAATTTTAATACAATTTCATTGGGTTATCGATTTAATTAACCATTAACAAAAATCATAAAATTCGAAACTAAACCGATAACGTGATGATTTTGTTTTACAAAACCGTTTAAAAATTATTAACTAAATTAATAACCCAATTTCGATAAACCAATAGTATTCTTATCGATTTGATTTATCAGTTAAATTGATTTTTGCACACCCATAGTAGTAATAACATCTGAAACATAACTATCTATACTTCTAAAATGTATATATCACATGTATTTCTATTAATATTATTTGCTTTAAATATGTATTGAAGTACACAGTGCCTAGAGCATATAGGAAGGAATAAACATATAGGTGTCACGATCCAAAATTAGACGTGATCTTGATTATTGTCGTTTATGTGTAGGTTCAATACCAGAGAATAATTACAGTTGAGTCATCATAGTACTTAATTTATAGACTGGAGTTCAAGATGAACTACTCATTTGATTCGCACAATTAGATTTCAGATCCCATTATTTTATTTTATTGTGTTTTCATTAAAGATATCTCGTAGATTCTCAAACCTTGTACTTGAAATCTTAGATGTTCTTGAGTTGGTGACACCAGATCTTGGGGGTTTCATTTATTTACACTTTGTTTGACTTGAAATATGAAAAATTTATTATAATAATGTTTTGATTGAGTCTCCTCTTTCTTATCATCTAAAGTGGATTTCTAAAAAGAATGAGATTCGCCTACGGAAAATGGTAGGTTCTCTCATGGCCTAATGTATTTTTGGGTCTTGACGTATTGCCTCCCAAATTTCTTTGTCCTTATCTTTGTATTGGATTAGGATATAGATCATTTTATAAAAATAAATACAATTTCTTTATCATTATCATCCTAATAATACAAACTCTTCTTTGTTAATGAATGTGAGTATGTGACAATAAACCATCTCTTATCCTTTATGTTGAGTGATAACTGCCTTGCTATGTTAGAGCAATCGAGAGAAGAAAGAAGAAAGGAATGGAACTGTAACGACCTGATTTCATCGTTATGAAAAATCCAATAGGGAAAATTTTTGGGTCAGAAATTTTTTTGGTAGTAACTTGAGAATTCCTAGCCTAGTCCAAATTTGGACAAAATTGGAGTCAGTGAGGTCTAGGAAAATATGGTAACAAATGAGAGGTTAAATATGGAATGCGATTACATGAGTGAATAGCTAAGACGTTAAGGAACTCGTACAACTTTACAAAATTGAATTCGGGCAAGTAGAACTCTCGAAATTGATATTAGCGTGAATGGGTAGTTTCTGAGTGTCGTTGGTTGAAGGTGTGTTGTGAAATGGGGTCTTGGAATTATTAATTTTTCTCACTATTTCTGTGCAAGCCGCAGAGGCGGGATTTCTGTCGTAAGGGCGGGGCCACTGTAGCGGGGTGAGTGCCGCCACGGCGGGGAAGACGCGACTTAAAGTCGGAAATAAACCCCAAAAATGTTTTATTCTACAACTTTCAAACTTGAGAGCTAAGGAACAAACCCAAGGATTTTCTAACAGTTTTTCACCTTTTTTGAGGCTAAAGGTAAGATTTTAACTCCCCGAATCTATTTTTTGATTCGTAGAACGTAATCTAAAGGGTAATTATCGATGAAAAAGGGTTTTGATCCGGAAATTATGGTGAAGAAAGCCCTAATCTAGGTATGGGGATCATTGGTTTGGTCTAGGGTTATTGAGTTTGTTATAATCTGGATAATTAGACCTTTGATTGTTGATCCTTGTGTATATTAATTATTTGTAGACCTAGAACAAGCGGAAAGAATCCGCAAAAGGAAGATTCAAGTGCCTTAGGGGATTCAAGCTTGGATTTGAGGTAGGTGATGGTTGTGATTTTATGTTGGTGTGATATATGTTTGTAATTGCTCATTATAATGCATGTATGTATGCAAATGTTGCAATATTGATCACCCTAATCGTAAATGAGGATAATTGAATAATTGTATTCCATGAATCACCTCTTGTTGTATGATTGTGAGAATATACATTGTGATTGTGGTTTGTTGAATGGATCGGGTGTTACATTCTAACACACTAATTTGGATCAGTTGTCATGTTCCGGCATAAATATGGGATCAGTTGCCACGTTCCGGCATAAATATGGGATCGGTTTCCATGTTCCTGCATAAACATTGGATCGGATACCACAAATTGGTATACTAACAGTTTGGGTTTGAGTTCCGTGAGAGGACCATTGAATTGGCTTCCGTGAGAGGACCATTAATTTGTGTTGTGTATCTACTTATGTTGATTACGTTCATAGCTAATGGTGATTGAGGATGAAAGACTAATTGTTGCTCTAAAATGATAATCAATGTGTATTATTGAGAACGTGAAATGCTATATTGATCCTGAAAAGATGACTAATATGGTATATGTTCGATATATGTCTGTTTTATAATGTTGTGGTTACTTGCATGTGTTTCACTTATTGGGATAGCCGCGTGATCCTACCAGTACACTGTGGTTATGTACTGATACTCTTGCTTGTTCTTTGTTGAGTACATGGCATCTTCAGGCGGCTATTGATAGACCTCAGCTAGGTGACTATTGAGTGTGACCAGATTCAAGGATGAACTAGTTCTTTCAGGCTGCCATGGATCTTTCTTGTTTATGTCCACTCTTTTCGGACTCATACTATTTGTTAAAGGTGTTTGTTTAGTTTCGGGGTTGTACCCCTTGTTCTTAGACTTTTCGTTCGTAGAGTTTTGGTACAATGACTTTCAGGTTCTTGGGGTTGAATTTCCGCATTAGTTTGGTTAGTTAATTGTTTAACCCTTTGGAGTTTATGGGGACTCCATTTTTGTTGTTATTTAAACCTACTTCCGTATTTTTAAATGTCTTAGTTTTTAGTTAAGTTGTTAGTTGGGTTGTAGTAATAGTTCTCCCATCGGAGGGTTATTGTGGGTGCCAATCACGATGGTCTGAGTCTTGACAAAGTTGGTATCAGAGCCTTAGGTTCGTTGATCTCTGTCACTCCCCGAGACTACCCCTGAGACGCGGACACGGGACCTAGGACCACAAGTGATCCCAAGCTAACCCTACTGGCATGATCATGAGCATACTAAAGATAATAAACTGATGCGGAAGCTAAATCATAATTAAAATGAAAAGATGAGGAATACCCATAAATTATAACTGAGATAAATGATAACTGATGAGTTTAATACAAAGAAGATATTAACTCAATACTAAGCTGAATATAACTATGTCTGAAAATAGCCTCTAAGTGACTAGAAATGCTGGGACAGGCCCCAGCTAAGTCTAGCAAAACTGAAACTAAAGGACTAAAAATACTGAAAAGAAACTCATGACTATTGTCCTCGGAGAATGAGGACTCACCACTGATTCTGCTAAACTGGAGATCAGAAACCGATCGATGCGTGATCTGGACGCTGAGAACCTGAACCTACATCACGAGAAGCTGTAGCACACGTATGCGTCAGTACTTGAAAGGTACTAGGCATGCAGGATAGAGTAAAGCTGTAATAACATATAATTGAACAAAGCAATAAAGCAATGAAATAATATGCATAAGATGAGATACTGAATCTGAGCTAACTAAATGCAGTAAGCAATTTATAATATGCTGAAACTGAATACTGGATGTACTGATAAATGGCTAATGCAATAGAATCTGACTGAACTGTGGGAGCTACTAATGAACAATAATAAAACCACATGAGCTAAATGTGGAGTCCGATGTATACTCCCCATCGAGAGGACCCAATATATCCTGCCAGAGGTATAGAGGCATGCTGGCGTGATCATTGAAATGATGCCCACAGAGGGGACTTACAACCTACGTGGCTAGTAGTTCTGGGACTATTTCGGTACACTGAACCCTAGTCCAACTCGGTATTATGCTACTCCCAATGGATTAAGTAATTAACACATTATGATTGAATTTCTGTAAGTTACTAGATAGCTCGAACTGAACATGCAAACTGAGAATGCAACAATTAAACTGATATTGATGCATTAATAACTGAGGCATGTATAACTGAATAACTGAAATATCTGACCTAGCATGTGTAATTCAAGAACTAAAGAAATACATAGCTAGGGTTCTGGAATTCATGCAATAAACTGAATATTAACATACTAAT
>JAJOOS010003494.1:0-80776 GCA_029582725.1 Solanum chiquidenum | reverse complement strand
TAATGAAAGTATCTTCGTGTGTGAAGAAAGTTTTAATTCCTTATGGTTTTGGTGTCTATGCGATGAATGAATGCTAAGAGGCTTGTATTAGACCTCTTCGAGGTCGAGTACACCGGTTACGACTAGGGGGTGCTCCCGGGTCGTGACATAAACTGATAATGAAATCAAATGGGTAAAAGAAATTAAACCTTAATTTAAGCAAAGGAAGAAGAATAGAGAAGACCCACTTCCAACTTGGGAAAGATGAACTTTTTTCTTCAAGTTTCCCACAAAACCCTCTTCAAACTTGAGAGAAAAATACTAAAAACTGATGTTCTAAAAGTGAAAATTAACAATAATGTTCAGACTGCCTAAAAATAATAAGTAAGACTAGTATTTATAGTTTCAGAAAATAGTGTTGTGACGGATCGTTCGACGAGGTTAGTCGTGATCGCCGAATGAATCGATGATTCGCCCTTCTTCTGGTTCATCGCCTTTTGTGCTTTATCTCCAGCATGTTTGTGTCCTGGATCATTGGGCGGTATATCTCTACTTTGCGAAACTGATCGGTGACACACCGACTGCTCCTTTCATCACCTTTTGATCCACTTCCTTCAGGGCTTCGCGTACTGGAACAAAGGGCGGAGTGCGTCCCTTCGCCGATTCGCCAAGTGTGATAGGCGAAGCTCAGGCTTCAGCTCTTACATGCTTTTCAGTCTTTTTGTTCCTTTTTGAGCCTAAGTGTCCATGCTTCCACTAAAACTTCAAATACCTGAAACTTAAGAGTTTTCATCAGATATTAAGATAAAATAAGCATTTGAGGACACTATTTCTATTAAAATAAAGCCCTAAATGAATCCAATTTGTGGACTCATCAGCCGACCATGGCCCCAGTGATGGACTGTCACTAGGACCACGGATCGTGGTCTGCTGGCAGTGGCTATTGGCTTTGGGGTCCTTCTTCAAGAGCGCTCCCATGGACCGTGTGGAGGAACACGGATCGTGAAGGCCACCATGGTCCTTCACTTGGGCTAGTGGTGTGTTGGCTCAGGTCCACGGACCCTCCCACAGACCGTCATCAAGACCATGTCCCGTGGAGGGCTCTGTGGTTTGATGTCAGGGCCTGGGAGGTTCTTTTTCACTCCCCGAGCACAAGTACGGCTCGTATGGCGGTATACGACCGTGAAGGGTCCCTTGGTCCACCATTCATGGGCTGGGTGTGAACCACAGACAGATCGATGGACTGTGGTTCCTTTCATGGATCGTGAACTCTGTCGTGTTCACCTACTTTTTGTTGTTCTGGTCTTGATAAGTTTTGAGGTGTTACAAAAACTCAAAACTCTTGAAAACTCCTCCCAATTCTGAGAACTTTCTTTTCTACTTTTCAAATTTCAATTTATAGTTTCAGAAATTTTGGCCTTCAGGATCGTTAGGCGAAGTAAGTCGGCGACGCCCCCTTTGCTCCATTCCATCGCTGGTTTTCCTTGACTCTTTATCCTCAGGGTTATGTGACTTTGGGCGATCAGGATCAAGGTCGTCAATCTATTCGACGGTCCGCCGACTGTCCATTTCCATTGCCAAGTAGGTTCTTCACCAGGATTGCTTTCCTTCAACTTCTTCAGCTTTTTTGCTTCTTTTTGCCCGGTAATGTTCTTGCCTTGCTCCTTAGCCTTCATTGCTGAAAATCAACACTTTAACATCACTTTAGAGCATAAATTAGGCATCAAGAACAATAAAAAATTTTAAACAAAGACCTAAAATAATTCAAAATCTCAGACTCATCAGTGATAAAGAACACTCATGTCATAATCCTTCAACAACTCAAGCCACCTTTTTTGGCGAAGATTTAGATCTTTTTGGTTAAACACATATTGCAAACTCTTGTGGTCGGTAAACACATCTATATGTACTCCATACAAATAGTGTCTTCAAATCTTTAAGGCAAAAACAACCGCCGCTAACTCAAGGTCGTGAGTAGGATAATTCTTCTCATGGATTTTAAGTTGTCTTGAGGCATAAGCAATAACTTTCCCATTTATCATAAGTACACACCCTAGCCCAATTCTCAAGGTATCCTAGTAAAACACAAAACCATATGTTCCTTCCGGTAAGGTCAACAACAGAGCGGAAGTAAGTCTATCCTTCAACTCTTGAAAACTCTTTTCACACGCTTTGGACCACATGAACTTAGCCTTCTTTTGAGTCAAAGCCGTCAAAGGAGAGGCAATTGAAGAGAAACCCTCAACAAACCTTCTATAGTAACCGGCTAAACCCAAGAAACTTCTAATATCCAAAGGAGTTAGAGGTCTAGGCCAACTCTTGACCGCATCCGTCTTCTTAGGATCTACCTCAATACCCTTAATCGAAATAATATGATCAAGGAAAGTTACAGACCTTAACCAAAATTCACATTTGCTAAACTTTGCAAAAAGTTGTTGGTCCTTAATAATTTGCAACATGATCCTCAAATGATCAATATGCTCATCCTCACTCCTTGACTAGATCAAAATATCATCAATGAACACAATCACAAACATGTCAAGGTATTGTCTAAACACCCTATTCATCAAATCCATAAATGTCGCCACAACATTAGTCATCCCAAACGACATTACCAAACACTCATAATGACCATACCGAGTTCAAAAATCCGTCTTGGGAATGTCATCATCTTTCATCCTCAATTGGTGATAACCCGATCGAAGATCAATATTAGAGAAATAACTTGCTCCTTGAAGTTGGTCAAATAAATCATCTATTCTTGGGAGAGGATACTTATTCTTAATGGTCACTTGTTCAACTGTTGATAATCGATACACATATGAAGAGAACCATCCTTCTTTCTAACGAACAAAATTGGAGCACCTCATGGAGAGATATTCGGTCGGATGAAACCCTTATCCAACAAATCTTTCCATTATTCTTTTAACTCCTTAAGTTATGCTGGAGCCATACGGCAAGAAGGATTAGAAATAGGTTATGTATCTGATAGAAGGTCAATACCGAAGTCTATTTCCCGTTAGGGAGGAATACCGAGTAAATCATCTGGGAACACTTTCAGAAACTCATTTACAACGGGGACCGACTCGAGAGAAGGGGTTTCGGAATCTACATCCTCATCCTGACTAAATGGTAAAAGCAACCCTTAGAAATCATTTTTCTAGCTTTAAGATAAGATAAGAAACAAACTGACCCTTAGGCATAGAATTTCCCCCCTTCCACTCTAGGATAGGCTAATTCGGGAACTGAAACTTGACTACACGGGTTCTACAATCGATAGAAGCATAACATTAGTTCAGCCAATCCATACCCAAGATAACATCAAAATCTAGCATATCAAGCTCTATCAATTCAACAAGAGTAACTCTGTGAGACAAGGAAATGGGACACTTTCAATAGACCCTCTTAGCCACAGTAGAATCACCAACAGAAGTAGAGACAGACAAAGGTTCTAACAACACATCCGGAAGAACATCAAACCTCATAGACACATATGGCATCACAAAAAACAAGGTAGCACCGGGATCAAGTAAAGCATAAACATCAAGTTGGAAAACTTTCAACATACCGGTAACCATATCGGGAGAACCCTATTGTTCACCACGAGTCTGAAGTGCATAGAAGTGGTTTTGTTTAGGAGCATTGGAACCCGCACCACTAGTAGTAGCTTGCTTTCCCTCTCTTCCTTTAGCCGCAAGCGTTGGGCAATCCCTCATTTTGTGAACACTCTTACCATAACCAAAGCAAACATTCATACTGGCTAGGCACTTACCCTCGTGCTTCCTTCCACACTTAGCACAATTAGACGTGGGCAATGAATATCCCCTACCATTACCTCCTTGAGGCTTATGGTTAGACACCCTATCTTTGTTGAACTAAGGAGGAGCATTGGAGGAATCTTGACCGGAAAACATTTGTCGGAATTTAGGAAGACCTTGTCCATCGGACCTTGCATGTGAGAAATTTCCATCTCCGGTCTTAGACCTCTTTACCTCTCTAGACTTTTCCTTAAGCTTCTCCTACTCAATTTGTTGTGCATTGACCATGAGACGAGAGACGTCCATGTCATTAATGAGCATAGCAGTTCGGCACTCTTTAACCACGATTTTGGACACATTCGAAACAAACTTACTCATCTTAACCCTTGAGTCAGCAACCATAGTTGAAGCATACTTAGAAAATTGCATGAACTTTAGAGCATATTCCCTCACACTCATACTCCCTTGTCGAATGTTAATGAACTCAAGCACCTTTGCCTCCCTCATCTCAAGGGGACAGAACCTATCAAAAAAAGAGGCCTTAAACTTCTCCCAATCAAGAGGACCTGCATCTTCCGATCTCCCTTCTTTCCATTGGTTATACCATATTTGATACACACCCTTTAGTTGATAAGCGGCCAACGCCACCTTTTCCACCGGCGTAACTCCCATGATCATCAAAACCTTATAGACCTCATCAATAAACTCTTATGGATCTTCCTCAACTTTAGAACCATGAAACTCCGAAGGATTCATCCTCGTGAAGTCCCTCACTATTGACGCCATCGTACCCACATTTGGGTTTACGGGAACCACTACCTCCCTATTGGCTTGGGCCGTCATGGCTTGAGCCAACACTTGAAAAGCAACCCTAAACTCCGCATTGGATACTTGCTCGGCCAAAGGATCGACCGAAACTTGAGGAGCTTGGGGAGGAGCTTCTTGATCCGCATTCTCCTTCACATTCCTTCTAGTATAAGCTCTTCGTGAAGCCATGTCATATAGAGCATCGGATAAGGATTAGAAGAGAGACCTTATAGAGTTGAACTTTATCGCACGACTTAAGAGTAATGAAAGAAGTGGAGTTTCCTAATCATCTTGTAGCCTCTCATTCATAAATGTGGCGCGCTTCACACTTATGAACAAGACTCTACTATGTGTGGCTTATGAGACATCCTAGGACCATTCTAAACATTGTGCTCTGATTACCAAGTTTGTCATGACCCTGGGGTACCCCCTAGATGTACATATAGAATCCCGAAGGACTACATACAAGCCACTTAGCTCTCATAACATAAGAAATAAAACAATAAGAGTAAAACAATAGTCCAAGTGAAAAACATTTTATAAAAGTAAATCGAAAGTCTAATGCACTTGTCTCATTATAGCCATCTAATACAATAGAATGAAATTGGGCCTAGACCATACATCATGTCCAAAAGAGAAATACATGAAAAGGAACTACAACAATGAAAGTCCGTCCTCGAAGCATGAGGACTCACCAAAGCTCAGAAATATCCCAAGTCAACCTCTAGCCACGAAATTGATGACCCTGACTGTCAGACCCTACATTTGGGGAAATGTAGCAAGAGTATGCGTTAGTACAAAACATTGTACCAAGTATGATAGTCATGCATAAACCATTTAAATCATGCTAAAAGGGACATTTCATTTCATGATATGCAATTGACCAAGCTAAAACATGATATAAGAAAGTTAGAAAACATAAGTCATAAAAGCATGGTCAATGCAACCTAACTTCATCTTTAAAACCTTTGAACTCATAGAGACCATGTGAGCTATAACATGATCCCCCGGTATCTCCCACACCGAAAGGGTTGTCCTACTTACCAGGGTAGAACCATGAACTTCTAGATTAAGTGGATCCACTAGCTAATCAACCTAATGGGGGCACATAGATAAGGGATAAGGAGATTGCTACTAGAAACCCGACCTCTACTAACGGGGGAGCTTCCATCTCATGAGATTGCTTCTAGAAACCCAACCTCTACTATGGGAGATCTTCCATCCCAGTGGCAATATCCTCTCAGTGCTAAGCATAAATCCCATGAAATAGTCATATCTTACTTGACTTCATTATTCATGGAAAGGTTCCCTTGGACAACAAATCCAAGCTAGTTCATTAGGATAGTTCTTACTCTTTGATTTAATTAGGTGAGAAAGTCTTTCAACCTAAGAATCCTTTCTATGTGAGAAAACCTTTCACATCATGCTATTATGTGTTTATGAATATATCCTTTCACAACACAACATCATCATTGGTACTTTACTCTCAAAGCACCCTTAAAACATTTGTATAGATTTCATAAGAAAATGCATAAGTCCATAATTTACCTCTTGAGGTTCAAAACTCACTTTCAATCATCAACACTTACAAAACATGGGTTAGATATGGATTTCATCATAAATACATGTAAATCTTGCAATACATGCTTAATTTCATAAAACTCTTCCTTGAAGATCAAAATCCCACATCATATGATTCATAACTTGAAAACATGGGAATTACATGAGTTCATGGGAAAATCATGGGGATTACATGGGTTCATGGGAAAACATCATAAAATCATCATATTTCATCAATTCATGCATAAGAGATCATAATTAAATCATTAGAATCAACAATGAAAATAACTCATGATAATTGAAGAAATCTCTAACTCAATTAGGGGATTCTACCTTTAGAAATAGAGGAATTTGGGAACTCCATGAATGGAAGGAATCCATGGATGAAAATTATCATACCTTGAATCCAAAAGCTAGTCTTCAATGGAGGAATTAAGACCTTGACTTGAAACCCTAGGTTGAATCTTCTTTTTTCTTCAAGTTTTCTAGAGAGAGAATATTTTGGAGAGGAGATTTGGTTTTCTTTCGGGAATTTGGAAGAATAAAGTGAATGGATTAATTTGGGGGTTGACAATACTTATATAGGGGTCTTAATTAGTGAAGGGTAAAATGACGTAGTATAGGAACTAATTAATTAGGAAAAGACCCAACTGCCCCTGAACTTAACTGCTGACCTCCTGACCCACGACTCACCACCGACGGACCGTGGTCAGGACGACAAAATGTCCTGCACGGCCGTCGTTGGTGGTTAGAGCCTTTGGCCTGACCTACGGTTCCTGGACCACGGGCCGTGGACCCACCTACGGTCCATAGGTCCAGTCGTGGTTCTACCCTGAACATCTTTTGAATGGCCAATCCACGGACCCAATTAGGGTCCGTGGTCCAACCCATGGACCGTGGTTAGCCATCATGGATGGCACCTGGAAATGCTGAAATTTGCTATGATGCCCTCTTTCGAATTCGGGGTGTTACACAAAATTGACCAGAGAGTTAAAAATGGGACGAAGAAAGCCAAAAGAAGAAGCAAGGAGATAGAGAAAGAGTGAGAAATTAATTAGTTTCTTCACAAATGAAGAAGCCAAAGTTATAATCAACAATTAACACAAAGTGCAATAAGAAAAAATTAATCAGAGATCAGACTTACCAAAAGAACAAACATCAGATAATGGAAGAAGCAACACAATAAGAGATTTTGTAAAGAAATTGATAGTAGCAAAAGAGAGAACAAAATAGTAAGACACAAAAAGTGAGTAATAAGAGAAAAGATTAACTTGAAAATAAAGTGACGTGGATTTGTTACGATGGTACACGTTTCACTTAAGGATTATTTTTTTTTCAGTAAAAGACGTGAATATTGAAGGACGTAAAATTTACAGTAATATTCTTTGTCTAGCTGGCGATTATTTATTGATTTGGTAGTATTTGAGGACTCGCACTTATTAAATAGGAGGATATACTTTAAAATAAACTGACATTATTTGGTTTATAGCTACGTTAAATGGAAAAAAAATAACTAAGTTATCCTAATAGAGAAATTGATATATAAAAGAATAGTAAATATGATGTGAGGTGATTTATTAAATAAAATTAACCAATAATATGAAATAAATAAACAAATAAATAATACATAAACTACACATATAATAGATAAAATAATAATAATTTGGAAAATGGAAAGAGAAATAATAATTAAAATATTTGATAGATTAATTTTTTTTATTGAAACAATTTAAAATAAAATAAAAATCTCAATTAAGACCATTGAAACTAAAATTCAAAAGTTTAAGTTGAAAAAAAAAATTAGAAAGAAAATAGTTATTAGTTGCACTTTATTATTTTGCAACAAAAACATAGTCATTGTTATTTCACAATTGGGTTTGACTAGGGTAGATGTATTAAAATCCTATATGTAACTTTGTGGAATAAATAGATTATTTCTAATAGATTATTCACTCAAAAGAAAGTAATAGCTCATTAAAAAAATTATATTGATAAAAATTAAAATTAATTATTTTAAATATATAAAACAGAAATATTAAAGGCAACAAATGAGTAAGCAAATATTAAGAATATTTTTTAAAAAAATATTCTGAGAAACTGTCACATATTTCTATAAAAAATTATATTGTATCCTTATTTTTTAATCATTTTGTACATTGGAATTATTTGTATCTAATTAAAATATTTGGAGTACATTGAAAAGTTATTTGATGATTGTATTTATATAATTTGTTTGCTTCAATTTATATACGTATTATTTAAATTATTAGGTATATTGTATTGCAAAACAATATGATCGTTATATATTTATTGAGTAAATATGATATAACACGTTCAAAATATTAAAATCACAATTATAATTTAATGTAATAATAATCATGGGGGTACTATACTATTATGAGTTTTTATTAGAGATCGAGTTTAGATCATATTAAATGAAGAGATAAATATATAAAGAGCTACGTATTGTTATTTGAAACGATGAGTTAAATTGTTTGTTAGGGATCAATTTACATAGAAAAATAATGTAAATAATTAAGGCTTCATTTATTAGGGAACCAAAACATTGAGGAGAAAATGAAAGGGACAAAAAAATGAAGGGTAATAATTTTTTATAGCTAGGTGATTTAGTGAGAGGAAAAAATGAATTTACAATTGGTGATCTGAGTGGATACAAAAAAGAAAATTAATTAGTGATCTAACAAGGTTTTCCTGGTTTGCAGGCAAGTACACCTGCAAATCTAGTCATCCAAGTGACATCTTCTGCTGGGGCAGCTGATATTCCATCATAAAGATCTTTGTGTTTCTTGGACCAATCTGGATCTCCTGATTCAGTGAAATATGCACCATTCATGAATAGATTTCCCTCTGATCTCCATGTCCATTGCATCCACACTGATTCTGGATTATATTCCCTCTTTGTTACCTGCTTCTTGAAGATGTCTGGAGGGGCGATAAAACGATTACCCTGTGTAATGATAGTGGGATGCATGCTACCACCAATTGCATACATATTCCAATGAGTATAGTCATTGTTAACAACATGTATATATCCCCATCGACATCTTGGCATTCTTTGTACCAATCTCTTCCCAAAATGATTGAAAGCTAATGTGATTTGCATAACTTGATCAATCGAAGAACTATCACTTGCACCAAACAACATCACCTCATTGTGATCAGTGAAATGTCCATTTGATATAGTGATACCTGTTGATCCTTCTACAGCATCGATTAAACCATCATAACAACGTTGCATAGACACATGATCAATCCATATATTGGATGCACCGAAGATTGAAATACCATCTCCATCACTCTTTGTACGTATCCCAATATGGTCAACAGCATCCCGAACCATTCCACCATTTCCCTCAACAATGTCATGAATGTGAAGTCCGTGGATGATCACATTCTTGATGTACTGGAGGGTTATACCAGCGCCTTTAGTAATGTGAACATTAACCCCTCGAGCATCTATCGTCTTGTCACTCTGCATGATCATCTCCTGGTGCAACCTATATATTCAAGTAACAAAATATTATGATTTGCATGAACATATATATATATATATATATATATATATTTATGTGTGACGAACTCCACTCCACTACTTACCTAATGTTCATACCCTTTTTAAATATGATCCACAATGGCTCCTTTTGGATAACAGCATAACGAAGAGTTCCGGGTTTTGGATCGTTATAATCATCAGAATTATCGGTGACAACATAGAATTCACCCTTTTTGCCACCCGTGACCTTAGATCCAAATCCCATTGCACAATCTGCTAATCTTTTCCTATTGTCTGCCCAATTAGGGTCACATCTCCAACACCTATCAATTGGATTTGTGACCATGCAAGGTCCACTGTACTTTTTTGTCCCTAGCCCCCTCCTTGTGTTATTTCTACCTTTCACTTCCTTTAATTCCTTCATCGTGCTGCAATTCAACTCATAACGTTAATATAGTTAACTTGAAAAATGAAGAAAAAATTAAACTTACTCGCGAAGTTTTTGGTTAAATGCAAGTGTGACATTTTCAGGATGTCGCTCGTAAATTTGACGGCCATACTCCTTTGCTTCTTCCGCTCTCCTCCTCCACACCTCGTCGTAGTGACCAATATGAGCCATAAGGCTCGGTATTATTGTAGCAAAACTGATACATAGAAATAGAAAGGTATACTTTATCTTAGGACCTCCCATCTCTGTTTTTTTTTTTTTTAATATATAGATTTTTTATATAGATATTTTTATATTTTTTATAACCTTCCTGTTGTTGTTGTTACGAAGGTCAAGGGTCGAACCTTTAAATCTTTAGCGGTTCTGGCCCTTTATCGACCGGCCGTGACAACAAGAAGTTTTATTTGAACTTAGGGCTCGGTCTCAATGAGACAACAACTATGAAATATTTCTTTCTTTTAACTTGTGAAATGTTGTTTAAATACTATTACTTGTGATTAACACTCAACACATGATTTCTAAACTTACGCACAGTCACTTGTTTAAAAACTAAATCTCCATCACAATTTCATTCCTTATTTTATGTTACATGCTCTTTGCTGCAAAGGCATTGAGAATATTTCGCCAAAATTAAACTAGTCAAAACATAATAATTAAGGGAATGGAGGAAAAATAATACTGACAATTTAAATCAATAAGATGATTTTATTCATTTTCAATTACAAATAAATTAGATAACAAATTCTAACACTTAGATTTATAATTTTAACTTCATTCATGGGAAATTGATTTTATCAAAAACTTAAAAAAAAATCCTTAAATTAGCACCATCTAATATCTATTCTTTTATATTAGAGTTATTATAATTGAAAATTTATGACTTAATTATCCATTTGAATGAGTTCTTTTATAGAGTTATTACATGGTAATAAGAAGGCGGAATGACATGGAGACCCTTGTACTTGGCTCCGTTTGTCACCTGGACCCTTCTACTTACGATATTGCCAATTGAACACTTAAAGTTATTAAAACACAGTATTTTAAACCCCTCTAAACATGTGTGTCTCCCAATCGTGCTGATGTGAATAACGCCTCACAATCCACATCAGAAATATAATGCCACATCATTTTTTTTATTACAAATAATATTTTTTAAAAAGAAATCTCAAACTAATCTCAAAAATCCTTTATTTCTTGACTTCTTTTCATTTTCTCTTCTCTTCCCATATTTTTCATCCATTTTGCTACTAATCATTCTTTTCTTTTTCTTTCCTAGTGAATTTTTTACGTTGAAGAGGAATTAGAGATAAGCAAATCTTTGTTATGTTTTTTATTATAAATTTTGTTATTTTAATGGTGGTGAGAAATAAAGTGACTAAAATGGACGATGAGAGAAAGAAGCGTAGGAGACCAAAAATGGGTCTTCAAAAATGCTCTCAATAAAATTGTCTTACATTTAGAAAGAATCTCAAACATATGCTTTTCAAAAACCCATCTAAAATCTGCATCTATTTCACAATTTAGAACCTCTTTTTCTCCCCCTCTCTTTTACCCAAATCTAAATAAATATCTTTTTCCCAATCATTATAGAACTCTCAAATGATAGGTAGCATATGAGAAGAGAAAGAGGAAGAATTGTGTGTAAGAGTATTGAAAGAGATTGAAGAAGATGTGTGTGGTGATGGTGGGGGTTGGGTAAAATTATGAGGAAGAAGAAGAAGAAACTACAAAATATTAGGAATGGGGATTTTTTTAAAAAAAAAAAATAATCGTTGTATTTTTCTTTTAATTTTTTTTAAAATAATTGTCTTCACTTGCTTTTAAACGTGTCTAACCACTCTCTTGATCTGATTCAGCAAAAAAACACCACATAAGCTTAGACAACGGTCAAAGGGGTTTAAAATAGTGTGTTTTAATAATTTTAAGTGTTCAGTTGGCAAAGTCGTGAGTAGAAGGGTCCAGGTAACAAACAGAGTCAAGTACAAGGGTTTTCCATGTCATTCCGCCTAATAAGAATAAAAAAAATTAATTTATCAGGAAAAAAAAAGGAAGATATACATTTATTTGATAGTAGATAAATAAAATAAGGAATTAGACATTAAAACAGAAGGATTAACTTAAGTTTTCTTCCACTAAAATCATGTAGTTTTCTAGTGTAAGTGCATAATATGTAGAACTAACATTCAAATTAACATAAAAATAGTAAATTTATAAAGAAAAAACAGAGAATTTCATAAATTTTCCCTTAAATTAGACTTTATAACACTCAACTCTTAAAAGTTATGGATCCGGCTCCCCTCGATTACCCCTTCCCTCTATTTCGTCAAGTGCATGTCTAAATTAGAGACTTGTGTCATATTTAAAGTTTAAAGGTCAAGATAATATTATATTGACAAATATCATAACCATAGTTAATAAGTCAACTAATTTTAGAAAATTACTCTCCAAATTTGATAAGGATTACAATATATTATATACAAAATTTGATAATTATTAATATCATTAATTTCATATTATATTTTTGTATTTAAATATTAAATTGTAAATTTTTAGTTTTAAACCAATATTTTTAAATGATAAAAGATTGCTATTCTGCGTTTTTTTAATTACCTCTGGTCAATTCCAGATTTCTCCTTTTTTTGGATCATTTTCAGCTTATTTAATTCTACTAAACAATTGCTAGAACGGAAAATAATATTTTTTTTCTATTGCTACAGTACGTTTTTCAAAAAAAAAATATAATTAAATAGTTGGAGTGGATTAGTAAGATAAATAAAATAGATATCATATTAATTCTTATAAAAATAGTTTAAAATAAACTTAGATTTCAACAAAATTTAATGAAAAAGAAGTATTTAAATTGATTGGATGACTTTTTAAATGAAATATCAATAATTGAGTGACTTTCTAAGTAAAATATCAATAGTTGAGTGACTTTTGAGTTATAATTATTATTTTCATATTATAATTTTGTATTTAAATGTTAAATTGTAAATTAAAAATACAAGATGAATTTAAAGATATTAATAAATATCAAATTTTGTATGGAATATATTGTAATTCTTACCAAATTTGGAGAGTAGTTTTCTAAAATTAGTTGACTTAACTATTGTTATGATATTTGTTCATATGATATAATTTTGACATTTAAACTTTAAATATGACACATGTCTCTAATCTAGACGTGCTCTTGACGAAATAGAGGAAAGGGGTAATGGAAAGGAGCCGGATACAAAAAGCTATGATATTACATTTACTTCCTTACTTAAATTTTTTTGTAACACCTCTAAGTAAATATGAATATAGATTATTGTTCTAAATTATATATTTGGACTAATATGTCCCTCAAAAGCAACTCAAGAATCTCAATTAAAACATTCTTATAAGTAGCATCACCTACATATAGATAGAATTTTCATCTAGCTCCCTAAATATTTAAATGAAATATTTGATAAAAGTAAATAAATGTACAATCTTACATCTCCATAAGAAGGAAGAGTGCCAATAAAACTCATTTTAGGAATTGCCCTTATTTCAATTCATTTCATTAGCTGCCTTTATTGTGGAAAGAAAACAAAGTTTTTCAGTTGTTCATTCGTAATGAATGAACACTTTTTTTAAAAAAAAATCAAATTGGTGGAAGAAACAGTCAGGCCTCTTCAGTAAGTGGAAAGGTGTAAATTTGAAGGGAAAAAAAACTTCAAAATCTCACAAAAAAGATATATAACATGTTAGACATAGATAGGCTCCACATCACTTTATTTATATCTAACTTTATTGTAGATATAAATATAAATTTTTTCCTTATGATTGTTTATATAAATAAGAAGATTAATTCAAATCATTAAGACTTTTTGGAAGAGGTGATAAATATATTAAAAGGGACAAAAACAAAAAAATATTTCTCCGACACACAAAAATAATCATTCTGCTTTACATTAGAAGTCACGTTATCATTCTATTCATAATAAATATAGAATTACAATGAAAAGAAGATAAGTATTATTCTTACATAATATTAATACTTAACCATCAAAAATGAAAGTGTAACAAATTTTGTTGGTAAAAATGGCAAAATGGCAAAATTTGATATCAAAAGAATATGATGGAAATCAATACGCTACAACGTAAGGCAAATCATGGACAAAAAATAATGATTCAAGCCTAGACAGGAAAAAAACAATCCAAGTTGAGAATAAAATTGTACAACTGAGATTTTTCTTTCTCCTTTCTTTTAAACTTTATATGACAATGTTTACAATTTCTCCACCAATAATATGTCATGCATTAATATAAAAAAAGAAAAATCAACAACCCAAAGTAAAAGGGAAATGAATTATAAAATTTGATATACTACATATAAGGACTATATATTTTATTAATTAATTTATATGACATATCGATTAATAGAGTGAAAGGAGTGATTTGTTTAGTTTACTCTTACAAATAGAATAAACCGGAAAATAAGGAGAAAAGAAAAAATATTTGAGAATTATATTTTTACAAATTTTAGTCTAATAGAGGTAGCACACTATCACTTTTATTAAAATAGAGAATGCAAAGACACATGAGATAATCTATCTATATATATATATATATATAATAAAGGAGAAACATAGACGAGGTGATGTGGCACATCTCTATGGCTTTCATTTGCATTTATCTTTTTTCTCCTTTTTTTGGCTTTTTAAAAATAAATTAATTAATTATTGTATTGTAAAAATAAATTACTAAATTTATTATGGTATTCCTCTATTTTGTGGAGTTTTTAATGATGATAATTTCAGGTTTAAGGAAGGAAAGTATGTAGCATTGTTAAAACCGAGTGGTATGAATGTAGTTGAATCAAAAAAAGGAATCCCATCAATTCCTTTCAAGAAACCTACGTTTAATAATGGTATCCTTAGGTTTAAGGAAGAAGTAACACGTATGAACATTATAGAGAATCTACAATATGCTATGATAGGAAAGTTCTCATAAGGGTGGCCTGAACTAGATGAGTTGAGACGGACTATCCCTAATCAATGTAATATAAAAGGAACATGTCAAATAGGTTTGTTGCGACATAGACATGTTTTGATGAGATTTGAATTGTTTGAAGACTTTGTGAACATGATGTCCAAGCCATCCTATTACATTACTGATAAGGCAGGTTTATTCTACCCAATGAGACCCTTGATTTATGATGAAAGATTCAAAGTTGATGAAGAAACTACTCAAGCTATGGCATGAATATCTTTTCCTAATCTTTGGTCTACTTTTTTTGGAAAAGAGGTTATTTTCTCATTGACATCAGCAATTGGAAAGCCAATTCAGCTGGAAATGGCTACTATCAACAAAACTAAACCTAGTTGTGCTAGGGTTAAGGTCCAGCTGGACTTATTAGGTGATCTACCTAAGCTTGTGGAACTAGAGATCGAGACTGCATGCAAAACCTTGTCAAGGGTGGAAAAGGTGAAAGTGGTGTATGATATGCTCTCAAAGTATTGTCAAAAATGCAAGTTACAAGGACATAACGAGGAAGATTGTAGAATTCTACACCCTGAATTGAGAAAGCAAGAGAAGAATGCATACACGGAAGTGAGGGATAAAGATTTGAGCAAGCCATCAAGGTTCCTTAAAAAACAGTGGAACCCTACAAACAGAAGATTCACTAGAAACTCTGATAAGGAAGTTACTACTGCAGGCATGGAACTAGAGAAGGATGTTATTGTAACTAATAACACATTTGATGCTCTTAATGAAGATCATGATGAAGGAGCAAATAATAAAGGGGAGAGGGAGAAGATGAATACAAAGGAATGGATTACAAATTCTTTTACAAAAATAAAATCATAGCAGGGGAGCAAGGTGTTAATAGTAATGTAGCAGATGATAGGGACAGTAGTAAGGCAAACAATGTTGAATACACACATGAAAAAAGGGAATCAAGGGTGATGAATTCCAACAATGTGTTGTCTTCACAAGTACTAGAAGGTCTAGATAAAGACCTGGTCATTCACACAAATCTACAAAATACAAATAAGGTCAACAATGATGGAGTTAAATTTGAAGAATGTGTACATGGGATGTAGTATGTGAGAAGAAAAAAAACAATACTGACACAAGCCTTCAGGAAGTTGAGAATTTGGATAGAACATTAGTAATTCACAAGGACTATCAGGGCTTACATGGAGACAGCTTGGGAGGGCAGGATGTTGTGGTGTTAGATATGGTGGAGTTTGAGGAAGAGCCTCGTCTGTGTTTAGAAGATGTTGATAACAGGTACAGGTCAGACAATAGTGAAGAGCTCCTTACTGGTTTCTCACCTGTCAATCAAGAACATATGCGCAATGTTAGTATGACAAGTGCTGCTCAAAATGCAATAATCAAGTTTTCAGAGGCAATCAAACAAAGTTCTCCTATCAAAGAACTTCATGATTTGGTTTCTCATAAAATTGCAGATAAAGACAGCACTTCAGTAGAGGTAACAAAACAACAGCAAAATGATCTAGTAATAGACAAGGATGAAAATGAAAACTACAGTGATCATGCACAGGTTGTAAATAATGCAGGAGGTTCCCCTCAAGGGAAATCAAAGAAGAAGAAGACTAAATCTCAAGGGGGTAAGCCTATTAGGATTAACCCTATGAGGTCTGGTAGAGCTATGTCAAAATGATCTTTAAAGCATTAATATGGAATATTAGATCAGTTAGATCTAAACATTCTTTCCATAGAGTGCAAATGCTTCATAGACATCACAAATTTGATTTGGTTTCCTTAATGGAACCTTTTCAAGAGACTAGGCAGATCCAACAGTATAAAAGGAGACTAGGCATGGCCTATGTAAATTATAACATCAATGGGAAGATTTGGTTGTTTGTAAAGAAGGACATTCAGGTGGAGGTTGTTTCAGATTTTGAACAACAGTTGACTATTAAAATGTTATTCCTTAGTGGATATCAGATGGTTAGTCCTCTTGTCTATGCTAAGTGTACAACTGTTGAAAGAATTCAATTGTGGGAAGATTTGTATGTCATTGGGAAAAATATGTATTTCCCCTGGTGTGTTGGAGGAGATTAATGTTATTATGAACGCAGAAGAAAAGATAGGTGGTCTACCTGTTTATCCAACTGAGGTGGAGGATTTTACTTTTTGTGTCAATTCCTGTGAATTATTTGACATTAAATTCAAAGGTAGCCCTTTCACTTGGTGGAATGGGAGGAAGGATGGTGATTGTATTTTTAAAAGATTAGACAGGATTGTAGGGAATCAATCATTTATGGAAGGGTTGGGTCATGTGAAGTTAGAACATCTAGTTGGACAAGGTCAGATCATGCTCCTATGTTGCTGTCTTGTGGAGTTAAATTTGTCCAGTTCCTCAAACCTTTTAGATTCCTCAACTTTTGGTCTGAAAATGAGGGGTTCAAAGACCTGATTAGGCAAAATTGGGTTGATGATCATTCTGATGATCTATTTGTTAATTTAAAGCTCAAGATGAAGAAGACTAAAGTAGTTCTTTCTAAGTGGAGTAGAGAAAGTTTTGGGGATATTTTCAAACAATTAGTTGTAAGGGAGGATATTCTGAAAATCAAAGAAAAATTGTTTGAGGATGTTCCTTCTGATGCTAATAGAATTATCCTCAATAGAGCTCAAGAAGAATTTACAAAATACTTGAAGTTTGAAGAGGAATTCTGGAGACAAAAGACTGGGATGCAATGGTTCATTGAAGGAGATAGGAACACTAAATTCTTCCACAATATTGTGAAAGGAAGAAGAAGAAGAAGATTAGAAATATCCAAAATGCAAAAAGCTGATGGTACATGGGCTGAAGGAAGTGAAGTTGAGGGAGAGGTTGTAAAATTCTATCCAGTGATTTGCATGAGTCTAGTCTATCCCTTGTGGATTTAATTCCCTCTTTGATTAAGGAGGAAGTTAATGCAATGGTTAATAGGATTCCCTCTTTTGAGGAGGTTAGAAAGGTGGTCTTTGAACTTAATGGAAATAGTACAAGTGGACCTGATGGTCTGACTGGACACTTCTATCAAGTTTGCTGGGATATAGTAGGAGAGGATGTTGTGAAGGTGGTACTTGCTTTTTTTAATGGGATGACTCTCCCTAAATTCATCACCCATACCCACCTTGTGTTGATTCTTAAGAAGGAGAAGTTGATTTCATTTGCTGATCTAAGGCCTATTAGTCTGAGAAACTTTATTAATAAAGTTATTTCCAGAGTTGTTCATGATAGATTGGAAGTATTCTTACCTTCTCTTATTTCTGCTAATCAATTTGGTTTTGTCAAAGAAAGAAGTATTACAGAAAATGTCCTACTTGCTCAGGAGATTATTGTGGATATCAGAAAGAGGAGTAAAGCTACTAATGTGGTTTTTAAACTTGACATGGCTAAAGCATATGACAGGGTAGATTGGAGCTTTTTGATTAAAGTGTTGGAAAAATGGGCTTTAACACAGTATTTACTGATAAAATATGGAGGTTGGTGGCCAACAATTGATATTCTATATTGGTTAATGGCCAAGCTTGTGGATTTTTTCACTCAACTAGGGGTGTTAAACAAGGAGATCCTTTATCTCCTTCTTTATTCATTCTAACAGCTGAAGTCCTTACTAGGGCCCTTAATAATTTGTTCAGTTATGCAGGGTATCAAGGGTTTGGTCTTCCAAAGTGGAGTGAACAGATTAATCATCTTGCCTATGCTGATGACACTATCATTTTTGCTAAGGCAGACAGATTTTCTTTGAACTTGATTATGAGGACTTTACAAGATTATGAATCCTAATCTGGTAAAAAAATTAAAAAAGAAAAGAGTGCATATTTTGTTTATCACAAAGTAGCGCAAAGTGACATCCAGATGATAGAAGAGTGTACTGGTTTTCCCAGAGGTAAGTTCCCTCTAACTTATCTTGGGTGCCCAATTGGGCATGACAGGAAAAAGAATTCTCACTTCTCTGAACTCATTAAAAAGGTTTAAAACAAAATTCAAGCTTGGAAAGGGAAGCTTCTATCGTTTGGGGGTAAGTCTGTATTGATCAATAATGTATTACAGAATGTTCCTATATATCAGTTTTCTGCTATCATTCCTCCCAAATGTGTCATTCATGATCTTCATAGAAACTTTGCAATATTTCTATGGAATTTTAAGGAAGTAGGAAGAAACAAACACTGGTTTCCTGGAATAATGTATTCTTACCCAAAAAATAAGGTGGTCTAGGATTTAGATCCTTATTTGATGTTTCAAGAGCTTTATTTGCTAAACTATGGTGGAATTTTAGAACAAAAAATACTATGTGGTCCCAGTTTATGTGATTTAAATATTGTAAAAGGCACAGACCACAAACAATAGAGTAGAGAGGGGGTTCCCAAACCTGGAAATATATGCTAGCTGCTAGAGATTTTTTTGATCAGGAAATATGGTGGCAACCAAATTGTGGGCATTCTAGTATCATGTTTGACAATTGACACAATTAGGGGCACTATATTACTACCTATCAGTGTCTAATAATAATGAATAGATGCATAGAGATGTTGATCAATTATTTCATGAAAGGAGGTGGAATGAAGAGCTCTTAAGGACTGTATTCCTTGAGAATGCTGTAAAATATATTCTCAATGATATTGAGAGATTTTAGGATTCAAAGGAAAGAGATAATCCTAGGTGGATGTTAAACAACTCTGGGAAATTCTCAGTTAAGTCTGCATGGAATAATATCAGAACCCCTGGAGTTGAGGATGATAGTTTTGCTAGGATGTGGGAAAAGGGTGTACCTTTTAAAGTATCTTTCTTTTTTTGGAGATTAGCAATGAAAAGAATCCCCATTGGTGAAGTCCTAGCCGGATTTGAAACTGAGGAGGAGATGGTGTGTTGTTGTTATGATCAGATGGCTAATGAAAGTTTTCAACACCTCTTTGTCTCCTGCCCTGCTGCTAATCAAATGTGGGGTAGTTTTGCTAGAGCTGCTGGTGTAGAAGGTCATTTTCTTCAGATAAAGGACACACAGTGTATAAGTGGTGGAATGCAACTTGTTCAGCTAAACTAAGGCCTCTATTCAATGATATACATGGTCTAATACTCTGACAAATTTGGAAAAGGAGGAATAGAATAAGACATGGTGAAAAAATGAATGTGCAAGGAATGATGATGGAAGTAAACAGGAACCTGCACATGTTAGCTGTTTTTAGATACCCTTGGCTGAGGAATATCCCTGAGGATTGGCCAAATTTGGTACATTTCTTTGAAGGATATAAACCAATCTTAGTTCCTAAAGTCATTCACTGGAAACCTCTTATGGAGGGGACCTACAAATGTAACTGAGATGGAGCTTCTAAAGGAAACCCTGGACAAAGTGCTAGTGGGTTTTGCATCAGGGATTGGAAAGGTGAATTTGTATTTGCTGCAACCTATGATCTTGGCATAAGAACATGTTTGGAGGCTGAAACTAGTGCCATGGAGAAAGGTTTAAATTATTATGTTACACATAATTTACTTACTGTGTGTTTAGAGACGGATTCACTTTTGACCAAGATTTTAAATGGGGTATGGGAGGTCACTTAGAGCATTAAAATTCAGATTCAGAAGATTGAATTTTTGAGAAACAATAGGGAGGTTGCAGTGCTACATACGTTCAGGGAAGGCAACAAAGTGACAGGCTACTTCATTAACTTTATTTTTTCTTTTGCAGGTACAGAAAATAAAACTTTCCATTCAATTCAAGATGTACCAAAGGAAGGAAAATCCTTATTAATCATGGATGCAAATCATATTTCAAACATTCGAATTACTAAAATACAAAATAAACTCTATGGTTTGTAGTTTCGAACTATAATCTTTGCACAAAATAAAATGCAGTTCCAGTATAAGTCAAGCAGATGAGAGAAAGGAAATATCTAACAGATATACATGGACTTTAGATCCTAGCTTCTTAGACAGTGGTATCAGTTCCCTCGAAGCTCAATCTGTCAAGAGGCGAAGGTTTAAGGAAAATAGTTTTCTACAAGGCACTGATATCTGGAGAAAGCTCCAAAGAAGATAGATATGTACAGGAGTATAAGGGCAATGAATAACAATGTGATATTGAGATTCTTGTTGAATAATCGATAGGGATGTGGGGGTTACCTCTCACACAGGAAAGGGACCAATGTTTTGAGCTGAAGAAGTCTTCAACAGAAAAGAATACATGGCATTAGTGAGATTTTTAACGTCTTGGTGTACTCTATCCAAGCTCGATGATATATGTCTCTAGTTCCACAGTGAGTAAGGTCTAACTCCTATCTCATCATTTGCACAAGGATCCTTGATGTAGGTCCACCATTGTCGTCGGAGTCGAGAAGAGGTTGACGAAGGTCCACCATTGATGACGGAAGATTTAGAGACAGTGGTGTCTTGATTGTAGGAGGGTTTTGTATTTCCCCTTCTTCTTTTTCTTTTTTTGTTGTTTTTTGTTTCCTTTTCTTGTTTCAGATTTTGGATTGGGCGTTTTGGGCCTAGTCCCTTTTGCTGCTTTTGTCTATTTTCCATTAATAAAAGGCTATAAGCCATCTCTTAATTATTATTTTTTTTAAAAAAGGTATCCCTCTATTTTGCCGATAAATTCATATTAGTTTCACGATTCACATTCAAAATTATCCTTTCTCTTCTTCATCATATTGGTTTGGTTTGTATAAAAAAAGAAGTACATGAAGGTAAAAAATATTTTCATTCTCAAGCCTTTATTTTTTTCATTTCCTCTATTTTGTCTATATAAATTTATATTTGATTTGTGAATGAAACTAACATGCAACAATAAAAAAAGTACACGAAGTTAATAAATATTTAATTCTCAAGTCCTTAATTTTTTCATTTCCTCTGTTTTGTCTATATAAATTTATATTTACTTTCATGAAGATTCACATATAAAATTATCATTTCTCTTCTTCATCATATTTGCTTGTGAATTAACTAACATATAACAAAAAAGAAGTACACGTAACATATATTTCATTCTCAAGTATTTATTTTTACTTTTATGTACTTAGAATGCTTTCTTAATATTTTATTTATGTTTGTATTATCATTCATCAAGCAAGTATGATTAAAAATATGTATTTGTAATTCTTAACAATGTGTTGTCAATATGCAATTGTTCTTTCTAATAGTCAGTTTTCCGGATATAATATAGTTTGATAAATATATTTGTTAGATTTCAAGAAATGATTATTATGTAGTATTGTTAGTACTATTGAAAAAATAATATACAAATATATTACATATAGTTTAAATTTCTTTCTTTTTTTCTTTTGATATAATTATTTTTAATTAGTTTATGATATATTTTTTATTTGTATTTTTATTCAATTGGTTGCATATGATGAAGAGTTTGACATATGGAGCAAAATATGGTGACGGATCTTCTTCCAAAGGAAGATGATAGAAGGGAAAAAAATGAAGCATAATTAGAGATATTTTTTGCTAGATTTGTTTTTTACTTTTACTTGTATTAATAACTTAGTTACCTTGCTAGAATTTTTAAAAAATTTGGTTTGTATAAATAATTTAGCTAAATGTATTGTCATGATAATAATTTGATCCTTTACTATTCTACTTTTTCTTTGTTATGAAGCACAATTAATATAATTATCCGATTTCAACAACAAAAAAATATGATGATTAGGAGTTTCATTTTTATTATACTTGCAAAAAAGTAATTGAAAAATAAAATATTAATTTCATGATACCATTTTTTTTTGCTTATGTAACAATCTATTTATGTCACCGTTCTTTTTTGTTTGAAATGTATTTAAAAAATTTATGCAGCCACCAATTATTATTATTATTATTATTATTATTACGTTCATTTTTTTATATATATTTTTACCCCTTATTTTCATTTATATATTTTACAAATAAAATCAATGCATAAGTGCTAATACATTCAATGTCAAATAAAAGTATACATTTGAATTATTTATAACTCATGACTCTTCATCTTACTTGTAACTTCTAATATTAAACATTATTCATAACTTTGGTATGTTTCAATTTTCATAATTCTTATAAATATTTAATTAATGTTTAAAAAATTATAATAAATAAATTTAATAATAAAGACATAATAAAATAAATTACGAAGAGTTTGTATAGAAAATTAGTACTCCTACAAAAGATAGAGGAAATTAAAGCATATAAAATATTTTCAACGCAATACAATATATTGTTAATTTCAACATATTACCTCTTATTCCATTTACTCCAGCACAGTGAATATTTTGTTCTACTATATACATATGAATAGTTTGCACTTAAAAAATGCAAAAAAAATATTCTATTTTTATATGTTTAAAAAAAATGAAAAAATATATGATATCGCAGATGAAGAGAAATATCAATATTATCTTATATATTCGATACTAACCTAAATATAAATATTACATATAAATAATTCATATAGCCGCGCGGATAATTTTACTAGTATGTTATATGAGTAGTTTATATCTAACACTATTAGAAATAAATGTTTTTCTCATTGTGAATTAGTGAGAAATTTGTCTTATAATAAATACATGATTTTCTCATTAAGTTGCTGAAAAAATACAGAGCGACAAAATAGATTCTTACTGAAATAGTGGGAACCTTTCTAATTTTTCCGTATGATAACATTTCTATTTTATTCTTTTCTCACCGATTCAATCCTCCTGCCCCCTAACACACTCGATCTAGTTAGACTAGTAAATTGTAATGTCCTTAGGTTAATTTGAGAATTAGTCCGTGCTATTTCATAATAAACTCTTTCGTAAATTTTAAATGAAAATTTTAGATTATTCATTTAACTATGGTCTTTTAATTGATCTGTAATTTAAAATAATTAATTTAAATGATGGTTAATAGGTCAAATCCACATATAATATAATTTAAGTTAATACCTATATCATTTTAAATCATTTTTTAAAAAAAGTATAAAAAGAAGAAGAAAACCTCCCGAGGAGGACGTCAGAACTCCAACACAACTAGAGTCGCGACCAACTTCCATCATGTAAGCACGCCTATGAATTTGGGTATATGCTTAAGGGTCACATTATTATTATTATTATTATTATTATTATTATCCTCCTCCTCCTCCTCCTCCTCCTCCTTCTCCTCCTCCTCATCATCATCATCATTTTCATCATCATCATTATTATTATTATCATTATTATTATTATTATTATTATTATTAATGAGATCAAATTGAATCAACAAATCAAGAAACACCGTCTTAATGAAAGACAACAATTAGGTGAAGGGATCCTCTACTAGTGAAGATCTTAAGCTCTTCATGGAGAAGATTATATGTCTTCAGAAGATAATTGCTTGCCTTGTCAACAAGGTTTATCGAAACCACAAAAAGATTCTCTTAGTCCCTTTAAGCAGATTTCAAGGAAGCTTCACATGAAGACGGGAATTATAACCAGATCAGATGCTATAGCCCTATACATGGAAGAAGTAAAAAAATATTTAATAAAAAATCTTGATATTGATATTGGAGATGATATCTCCATGACCTCAACAACTCACACCAATCAGGATGATGTACCGTGTATGGCAGGTGAGGCTCAAAGTGATCATAGCACATAAGAAATTAATATTGATGCCCTTTTCAAAAAGTTCCAAGAACAGGTGGAGGAATCCTCCGACAAGGCCACCTGCAAAGAAAAAGGGAAAGCATGATAGAAGGCCCAACAAAAATGCAATAATAGAAGTAACATGACAAAGAACTTTAATAAAGATTAAAGCAGGTCACAATTGTCGGCCACATATAATAAGGACAAAATACTGTTATAAAATAAAAGTTAGTGGAGGCCGAAAGTATTGTCGGCCTTATCGTTTTATTAGTGGCCATTGTAAAGGTGTGGGCCAATATCTTTTATTTTTTTATCTTTTTAAGATTCTCCCTATTCCTATATAAGGGGAGGAAGTGTGTTTAGTTAGAGGTAGGTTTTAGAACCCCCTCTCTCTAAATCTATATCTTGTCATATTTTCTACTATACTTTTGTGAAATTAAATAAAAAGTTTGCAATTTGGCTAATTCATCTGTTGGTGAGGAGCTCGTCTCCAGGTACTCTTTTATTAATCTTTCTTTTTGTTCATAGCCTAAATGATAGGCTAAACTATTTGTGTTGAATTGTATCATACTAAGTTACTATTAAGTAGATGTCATTGAATCTTTAATAAAGATGAATTTAACAGTAATGCTAAGGTCGAATATAAGTAATCCAGGTGTGCTTAGGCATGTGTTATGAAAGGCTGCTGAAGAAATCTGTTGGATTACCCATTAGATTACCCGTGTTAAGGGCGGACCTGGGCGGACCCGGATAGTAGGGGATTTCATAACCCTGGATTACTGAAATTTCGTAAAAGCCCCTAAAGCATACTGAGCGATATGTTTTGTTTTGGTATCAGAGCCATGGACTTTTAGTAACTATAGGTGATAGAATTCAACACTTTATTTACTTATGAATATCATAAGAGGAAGATCTACTGTTAAAAACAGTAGAAAAGAGGAATATGATATACCACAACATTTAGATCTACTTAATAAGTGGACTATACCTAAAATACCCCCTAGGATCATATATCAGATGGGAACTTTTGAGAAACTTGGTCTCAAACAAGTGGTTAAAACCACAGAGAAAACTATCACTATTGATAGTGATCATCAGACTTTTAGATTATTATATGAAAATGATTTGGCCCCTTATAAGGATACATATCATTTTATGCATATTGGGTTAGTACATGTGGCATTTAAGCCCCTTACTTTATGTGGTCTACCTGAAAGTTTTATAGTAGCTTTACGAGATGGTAGAAATCACAGTTGGAAGAAGTCTCTTATAGGGATGATTCAAACTAGTCTTGTTTATGGACCAGTTTATTTTAATGCTTACCCTAATCTACTGATTTCTTTGCAGGATGATAAGTCTCTTAGTTCTCTGATGTTGAATGTTAAACTTCATGGTTATGATTATATGCCTCGAACATAAATTGTATGCATTTGTTATAGAATTTATTACAAACGTTTACACACTTTAAATCCTATGGGTAAAATGATTGACTTTAAAAATGAAACTATTTTAATAGAAACTAATTTTGGGAAGTCTAAGGTTGTAACCCGTAGACCTATCAAGTGGGAAGACATTGATTTTCCACAAGAATGGGTTATTGAAGGAGCAGCCCTTCCTAAAAATAATATTAATTATGAAATTTCATAAATTGATCAGTTAAATGATGGAACTGTAAAAATCAAATTTTCTGACTCTATTGTCTTGCCTAATAAGTTTGATAATCGTAGTTTATCTTCTAGACTAACTAGATCTGATTCTTCTTATATCTCCCTTGTTGATTATATTGTACAAGTTCCGTCTAGAGAATCAACTTCTCAAATTAGAGAAAATTATAGATGTGATAATATAAAAATTGATAGAGATAATATTGCTAGACATATCCCCAGGCCCAACTCAGATTTAGATATTACTGAATCTGAAATGAATTTCTCAGATGGATTAACTACATAAAATGTTCTTATGATGTCTGAAAATCCCATTGATTTTAGTCTGAGATCACCGGCAAGGGAAAAGATTTCTAAAGAATTTCAGAAATCTAAATGGAAACCTTTTCGAAAATGGTTCTTCAGAAATTTTAATAAGAAAGAGCAAGTGAATTTTCAGGAAGAATTTTATAAAGACCTTATTGAATCAAGACAAAATACTATAATTGCTTTTGTTCCTTGGTTTATGAGTAAGCATGTTTATAATTACATTTCCATGCTAGAAAATGATTTTACTTTAAGTAATTGAGAAATTACTAAATCAGTCTTTCCCCCATTACAATCCTTTCAAATCAATAAAGATGATAAGATTGTGCATTTTAATGCCTTTTCATTGTGCATTTTAATGCCTTTTCAAAATTGTTTGAAGATAATACTGCTTTGCTTACTACACAACATATTAATGTCATGATTAAGCAGCATAATTATGCAAATATTTATATGAGTATGTTAGGTGAACATATTGTCTCTCTTCATGATAAAGTTGATAAACTTCTCTCTCAAACCCATTTCGATTCTAAAGGAAAAGGTAAAGTGGCTCAGCCTAGTATCCAACCTCCCCTGAAATTGGAGATTTTAAGTTAAAAGATTTCTCTGATCTGGATATAATGAGATCAAATTGAATCAACAAATCAAGAAACACTGTCTTAATGAATGACAACAGTTAGGTGAATTCTGTGAGCAATTTGCTCTGGATATCCCCAAGGTAGCTTCTAAATATAGGAAGGAGATGCACAAAGAGAAGCATTCTTCCAAAAATAGATCTTCAAAAAAAGATTATAAAGAATGGAAACAGAAAAAAATTGAAAGGAAAGAAAGAAGAACTGAAGGAAGAAAGAGCAAAAAAAGATTTTATAAATCTAAGCAGAAATATGACAAGTCAGATACTTGCCACAAATGTGGAAGATTTGGCCATTATGCAAGGGATTGTAAAGTCAAGAAAAAAATTAAGAGTCTTGACCTTGAAGATAACCTGGAAGATTTCTTATACAAAATAATGTAAAGTGGCTCAGCCCAATATCCTACCTCCCCTTGAAATTGGAGATTTTAAGTTAAAAGATTTCTCTGATCTGGATATAATGAGATCAAATTGAATCAACAAATCAAGAAACGCCGTCTTAATGGAAGACAATAGTTAGGTGAATTCTATGAGCAATTTGCTTTGGATATCCCCAAGGCAGCTTCTAAATAAAGGAAGGAGAAACAGAAAGAGAAGCATTCTTCCAAAAATAGATCTTCAAAAAACGATTATAAAGAATGGAAACGGAAAAGAATTGAAAGGAAAGAAAGAAGAACTGAAGGAAGAAAGAGCGAAAAAATATTTTATAAATCTAAGTGGAAATATGACAAGTTAGATACTTGCCACAAATGTGGAAGATTTGACCATTATGCAAGGGATTGCAAAGTCAAGGAAAAAATTAAGAGTCTTGACCTTGAAGATAACCTGAAAGATTCCTTATACAAAATAATGCTCAACTCTGATTCTGGAAAATCAGATACATAATATAGTAGTCAGGAGGAATCCTCTACTAGTGAAGATCTTAAAGCTCTTCATGAAGAAGATTATATGTCTTCAGAAGATGATTGCTTGCCTTGTCAACAAGGTTTGGAATGCGACAAGGAAGGTGAAGAAGATGATCTTTATAAAATATATTCTCAATTCAAGGAACTTAGTATCAACGTCATTGATAATGACAAAATCATAGAGCTCTTACAAACAGTAAAAGATCCTGAAATAAGAGCTCAGATCATTGATAAGATCAGTAATACTACATCTACCTCCAAGAATAATATTACAGAGGATATCCCAATCAAAGATGGTGCATATACCATGGCAGAAGTCAAAAATCTGATACAAGAAAGGGGGAAACTTATAAGTTCTCCTACTACGACCAATGATATGAAACAAGAGATTAATAATCTCAAAGAAGACATTCATCACCTCAAGGAAAAGAATGTCATTATTGAAGGAAGGCTTGATAGTTTCGAAACTCGAAAGAATTTGAGTAATAGCTCGGCATCCTCTGAGATCTTTCCTAACTCTTTCAGCAAATAGAGCTGGTAAACCATCTATGAATTTGGATTTCCAATGAGTGTTATTACACTCTGGCAGTTCCATTACCCTGCATAAGAAAACATCTTTGTAGAATCTAAAGGATGTAAGAGATTTACACCTTAGATTTTGAAGCAAGGTCCTAATGGTTTCACTATTATCCGACCATCTTCCTGAAAAATGTTCTATGATATTAAGAACCAAAGTATAAACAACATTTTGTGTCATCTCATGTCCCTCCTGTTTGACTGCTTGAAGGATGGTATCTCTTTGCTGCTGATTGAGATAATTATCCCACCAACCTTTTAACTGGCCAGTAAAACCAGATGTTATCATAATTATAATTATTATTATTATTATTATTATAATAATAATTATTCTTATTATTATCATACCAGATGTACAGGATCAAGGACCTGGTGGTAGTCTGCCCAGTCAAAGATCAAGCAATTTAGCATCCTTAGAGGTAGTCCAACTACATAAGAATCGAAATACACAAGAATTTTGGCATAGTTTCTCTGACTGCATGGTGAGGATTTTACCTGAGCAAAGGGTCTGTCAGGAGTCTAATACATACATCTTATTTAGCCCATGTGTCTGGTAGTTCTAACCGGGTATGAGGTGCCCTACTTATCAAACTCCTTTCCGGGCTGAAAACCTCGGCTGACTAGACGGAGCCACTAAGGCAAAGCCAATAAGAGTAGTACTAGATCCGACTGTACCTCGATCTCAGAACCAAGTCAAGAAGCCATACTAAAATTCTTCCATATTTAAATAAAGCTTAGATCCGTTCATGGTTTATATAGGAGAGAAGTTAGTTATTTGACATAGATATGAGATCTTTAGCCGAAATAGTCTTGGCTAGGAGAGACATACTAAAATAAAAGACAAGAAAATAAAATACCTTACGAAGGACTTGTCACCAAAGCCGAAGAACTCTGAAGAACTGAGCGATTTATTTATTTATTTTCGGAGATCGAACAGTGCTTCCAAAGAGAAAGATAGAGCTTTACAATGATTTACAAAAAGAGAGAGCGGTTGTGATTTTTTTTTTTGCCCTCTTCTGAAGAAAGACTAATTCTTAAATAGACAAAATAAAAAACATAAGGAATCTATGTACAGTAAAAAGGGGTCCCACATATGGGTCCCTGAACAGTATATTTACTGTTAAGTGGGGGCAGCACTTGTTAAGTGGGGCCAGCAACAGTATATCTCATGTTGAGTGGTCACATGGTTATGTTTCCATCTTTATGTGGTGTCTTTGCCTTTATCTAAGGATTTCATTTTTCGTAGGAAATCTTTCGCATCTTGTAATTCTGTGGCCGACAACATATTTTCTGACTCGGTTCGTTGTGACTCTTCGACATCATTGCTAGTTTCACTCCCCATTGAAGTGTCTGATGTATCTATTTAAGTTATAGTTTGAAGTAAATTTTTTCTTATTTCTTCTAAATAGTCTTGAATCATTTTCTCTTTATCACCTTCTTGAAAAGAGATCCATCTGGCAATATGTCGTACAGAGTTGTCCTCAATAATTTGTGTAGGACGAATTGTAGCATAATCATCAATTTTTCTCTAATCGAGTTCAAAAGTTCTTGACCAACTAATTGCTTGGTCTTGGGATCTTGCTTTATGAGTTTATCCTAGAAATTATTGAAATAGGTTCTGTAGAGGCAAGGAATATCTTCCTCAGTGAACCCTACTTCAGGGGTCCATTTGTGGATCCACGGAATAGAAAATTCAATGAAAAAATAGATTTGATATATTCTTTCCAACCAACATATGTGATTGTCATGATATAATCGATTTAAGTCAGGAGACACTTTAGTCCATTCTTTATATAAACTTAAAAATGGTTTTGGTAAGATTTGAACTGTTGGACCGTGGTATGACCACCAACTTATAAATCAATTTGGAATTGGCTCGGCAAAAATCTTTGCGCACACTTTTACGAACCAAGTGTGTTTATGCTTATCATTGTTATAATATAGCACTTTATTAAATGCTTGGATATAATCCCAATAAGTAAAACTCATTTTGGTATTGTTGAGGTTTATCTGTCTTTCTTTCATGGCTGACATACCCCAGTCTTCAACAGATATAATCTGTTTAATAATGATTTTAGAGAAGTTATAACTCATCTCATGTGGGTTATTATCCATGCCTGAAAAGTGCTTAAATTCTGCACTTCCTGAACTTATTAAGATTACTTCATAATATGATCGAGTCTTATATGACTCTCATGGATATATAATCCGTTAACAAGGTACCTTTGGAATATCTTCCAAGGTTCATCTTTTCTCTGAAGATCATAATTCTCCAAAAGAAATATCATTTCATTTTTCTACATTTTTTCATAAAATATGATATCATCAGAATCTTCCTTTATAATAGAAACAAAAGTATCCTTCTGCTTCTTGCCCTCTAGGTAGGCCTGCATATGAGCATATAATGGATTGTTCTTAGGAATATCTTCTAAATTAACGAATTGTTGTGAACTGAATGAAGACTCTTCTTGGAAGAAGTCTTTTTTATCAAAGTTCTTTTCCCATTTGTATAACTGGGGAATTTGAGTCAGATTTGTATGATGATCTGGTCATGACTCCGTATGGCGGATTACCATAATTACCTCTGCTCGAGGCTGTTCTTCCCCTTCCTCTTCCTTTGACGTGAATCCAAGGTGGATCCATCCTGCAAACATAGCACCTTTTCGTTATCATTCCAAAAAATAATCTGTCAGATAATCATCTGAATAGTATTCTATCTGAATATGAGAGAAATCTTCACTTAGGATATCATTCACAATTTCCTGAATAATATACTTTTTCATATCTCTAGGTAAAGGAGTAAGAACCCTCAGTATAGTAACGAGAGTTACATTATCAAGAAAGATTTGAAAAAACATAATTACTGAATGAACTCCCTGGATAAGAAATCCGATAAAGAGTTATCAACTCCCTTTTTATACTGGATTTCAAAATCAAAAAGGGCTAATTGCACTTGCCACCTGGCGAATATCAATTTTGAAGCATCATGCTTGAAATCTTTGTCAAACATAAATTTGACCGATTGAGCGTCCGTTTTTATTAAAAACATTTGGTTGTATAAATCGTCCTGAAATTTCAGAACGCACTTAACGATGGTTAGCATTTCATGCGCTACCGTCGCATATTTCTTCTGGGCTTCATTCAATTTGCTTGAATGAAACCTGATCAAATATTCCCTCTTATCATGGAGATTAATTTGTTTTAGAATTCCACCATAACCAATATTGGACGCATTTGTCTCAATAATCTTTTGCCAAGTAGGGTTGGCTAGAGCTAAGCACGGCAGTGATCGTACCCGCCGCTTGATTTCTTTGACCAAGTTGGTAAGACTTTCAGTCCAAGAAGACTTATGATCCTTCTTTAGCCTGTCATATAACGGGGCCAAGTTTCTAGAGAGATATTTGTAAAATAGGGAGATATAATTTAAACTTCCCAAGAATCTCTGTACCTGAGTCATGTCTGTAATAACATCAGGAAACTTATCAGCAAAATCAATGGCTCTTTGAATGGGGGTAATCTTTCCCTGGCAGATTTGATGCCCTAAAAATCGAACATCTGTTTGGAATAAACTCATTTTGGGTTTTGAAATAACCAAACCATTTTGTATCACAACTTTTTTTAAAATGTCAAGATGCTTGATATGCATTTCAAATGTCTTTGAAATATTAGAATGTCATCGATATAAACGATAATAAAATCCATATATGGGTTGAAAATATCATTCATAATTTTTTGAAATTCAGAAGGGACGTTTTTCAAACCAAAAGGCATGACATTCCATTCGTATTGTCCAAACGGAACATTAAAAGCAGTTCTATAAGAATGTTCTTTGAAGATTTGAATTTGCCAATAGCCTGATTTTAAATCAAATTTTGAAAATATATTGGCATCATATAATCTGGACAACAAATCCTTTTCATTTGGAATAGGATACCTAATCCACTTCAAATATTTATTCAAAGGCATATAGTTGATAACTAATCTTGGAACGCCTCGTTCCCTTTCAGCTGCGTTATTAACACAGAAGGTTGTGCATGACCAAGGAGACTTGGATGGTTTTATTAAACCCTTTTGTAAGAGATTATCAATCTCAGTCTTGCAGAAGTCTACTAATTCAGAGTTAATTTGACAGGGCCGAGATTTAGTAGGGATATCATCCTCAGAAAATCCTTCTTCATATGGAAGAGTCACAATATGCTGCTTGCAATTCCAAAAAGCATTGGGATGATCTGCACAAATGTCAACGGCAATCTGCTCGGAAATTAATTTAATTTTTTCCCTTACTTTAGTAGATTTCAGAGAGTCGAATATACTCATACTGAATAATTCTAGTTGTAAAGAGTCCACATGACTCTGCTTCATATTGATCAAGGCATTAATATCTCTGGTTACCGGATCTGTAACAAATGAATATGTTATCTCATTATCTTTATAATTGGCCGAAAAACCCTTCGCGTTGATTCCTGTAAAAGGATAAATTGCATTTATGAAAGGAGCACCAAGTATAATTGGAGGGTAAAGCTGATTTTTAACCAAAAAGAAGAAGTGAGGAATGCATATTTTATTCTGACAAATATTTGCATTAGGCAACTTATACTCTATATCAAGAGCATGTCCTGAGGCGGATTTAACCCGATGAGTAGTTTTCTGAAAATACTTTGTGGGTACTAAGCCTTCCTGAATACAGCTAACATCTGCACCGCTATCAATCATGGCAATGTTAGTAATCAAGAAACTATTATTAATTAAAATAGTACATTTAACATACCATTTGTGAGCGGTTACAATCTGCATCATTCCTAAAAACAAATTTTATTTAGGATCAAGAGTACTAGCATCAGGTTCATTTTCAACCTGCTTTCCTTTATTTTTATCAAAATGTTCTTCCGAATTATTAACCTCAATCTGAGTAATCCGGTGATCACAAATCAACTGATTTTGTTTGAGAGATTTAATCTCTTTTTTTAAATTCTCAACTTCAGTCTTTAAATCATTGAAAGAAGAATCGTTTCCAGAAAAAGTATTTCTCTTTAAAAGACGATCATCAACCTCTTTTAAAGAGTAAGGAGCAGAATATTCAAAATCATCGTTCTTCTTAGTTTCAAAAGGTTTGGAAGAACTTGAACTGACTTCATTAGAAGTAGCCAAATTAATAATTTTTTCACGCAGCTTACTATCAGTAACTTCTTTTAGAAGCTCATAAAAATTTTCAGAAGTGATAGTGTTCATACTAAAATCTTGAAATTGCTATTGAAGTTTGTAAATTTCGTCATCTTCGCAATTGCAATCATGACCCTGGCAATTATCACAAGGATTAGCACGATTATCATCATTATCAGAAGAACTAAATAATTCGATATTAGAACCTGAATCGGATTTGTAATCATCGTCTGAACCTGAGGTGTATAACAAACCGTACACCCTCTCATAGGTGTCAGTACCCAGCTCCAGAGTTTTCAACTTTTTTAATATGCAATTGGGGGCAATATGCCCAAGTTTACCACACTTGTAGCATTTTACTTTAGCAAGATGTCTTCCAGATCTGTCTTTCATAATCTTTTAGATCTACGAGAGCTTTTTCTAGCTTCGTGCTCTTCTTTTGATCCACGCCTATGCCTAGATTTCTTCCTCATATGAGAATCATCAGATTTAGAGGACCTGTAATATTTATCATTATTGCCTTGTTTAGCAATAGGATTAGGTAGTCCAAACTGCTCACAAAAAACTCCCAATTGAGATCTTTCCCTAAGCTTATCCATTTTAAGTTGTCTAGCCATTTTTAGTTCATTGCACAAGTTTAATTCTTCTTGTGTGCAAGTTCTTATAATCTTTCCATAACTCATAGTGGCATACGGAATTTCACGTTGACTGCCCCTTAGAGTTTTTTGAACTCTTTCGGCAAATAGAGGGGGAAGTCCATCTATAAACTTGGCTTTCCAATAATCAACCTTATTTTCGAGTAATTCCATAACCCTACTGAGATAGGTATCTTTATACCATCTGAAATATGTCAAGGTCTGACATCGAAGACCGTTGAGAAGGGTGTGAACCGTCTCATGTTGATTGGTAAATCTTCCATTGAAATATTCTAATATGGTAAGAACCAGGGTATAAACCGCGTCTTCTCTGTTTTGAACTAAAGCCATGCCCAAATTATCAATCCCTGCATCGGTAGCCACCGTATTAACGATAGATGTTTTTTCTTCTGTACTAAGGTAGTTATCCCACCAACCTCGAAGCTGACCTGTGAATCCTGCAATAATCATCTTGCATATTCCTCTATCTGTGTTTTTGACACTTTTACAAATAGTTGCGTACATAAGCATTCGATGAACCATAATTGTTAACTGCCTATCAGTCAGTCCATATGCATTCCATTCATAAATTTCAGAACCGATGTAAGACGTATTAGTCTGGTTCCAGTCACGCTCTTCAACTAGTACATCTTGAGGACTAAGACGGGGATAATAATATGTGTTCATGCTAGGTTTGGTAGCATAACCACTGTTTTTCTTAGGATAGCTTTTGAGTTTATTAAACTCTGAAGAAACCTGATTTTTAAAATCACCGGTACTCCCTATTTTATATGCAAAATCTTGCGATAAGTCCATAGGCTTCAAATTTAAACTCGCAAGCTTTTTATCAACAAGCTCTTTAATATCTAAGTCGAAAAACTTTTTATCAAGAAGTTCTTCTAAATTTATTAAAGAACTGGGTTTGAAATCAGAAATTTCAATTGGCCTCTAAATATAAGTAGAAGCAACCAAAGGTTTTCTTTCAGAAGTCGAAGCAACATCAGTAGCAATAGTTGAAGTAGTTTAAGCTATATCAGCCTTAATATCTTTTATCAACATAGTTAAATCATCAAGTTTTTTGTCAAGAGAGCTAATGTACTCGCCTAAAACTTTAACATAAAGACTCAAATAATTATTTTGAGTAATAAGTTTATTAATTTCAGCAATACTGATTGAAGCAATATCTTCCTCGATGAATTTTTGAAAAGCTGAGAAAGTAATATTAGTATTGTTTGGTAAGACAAACGATGACTGAGTAGGGTAGATATCTTTTAAAAGGTTACCACTCCCATCTTTATAAGTTCGTTCGATAACATTGATATATAAAGGCAAATAAGTGGTTATAAACCAAGGAACAAAATACATAATTTGATTATGTAAAGCACAGATTTCATAAAACTCTTGCGAAATACTATTAAGATCTTCTTTGCTATAATAATCAAAGAACCAAGTTTTAAACCGGTTCCATTTTTCATCAAAAAAATCTTTTTGAATATGTTTTCTCGCCAGGGAACCTGGGCTAAAATCAATTTGGTGTGAAAACATTAAGAATCGTTTAAATCAAACTCCATTTTGGAGATCGAAGGAATATCCTTTTCAGAAGCATCATCATTCACCTGAACTATATTAGTCCGTGGATCGATCTTTACCTTTTCGACCACAGAGTTACCATCTGAACCAATAGTGTGTAACGAAGCAGCACGATCTCTGGCTGGTCTATAAATAGGTTCAATAGGGAAAATATAATGAACATCAGGCAGAAGTCTATGACTAGATTCTGAATGTCTATTATAACCATGATTCATGAAAGACATTAACTTGTTGTTAGAAAAGGACTGCCTATGAGGCGCATAACTATTATCAGCAAACTGAATAATAATCCTTCCATCAGGGTTTTGAGAAATATGAGAAAAATCAGAATTAGTAACAGCATCTGTTAGCTGGTTTGGGGATATCACCGAATTTAGAGTCCACAAAGTTGGGAAATTTATTTCTTCCCACTTAATAGGCCTTCTAGTAGTGACCTTGGACCTTGCAAAATTGGTTTCCATCAAAATAGTTTGATTGGAAATATCATATAATCTACATCTAGGATTAAGAGTAGATAATAACTTAAAATTAATTCTATAAGATAAACAAATAAGTTCTGAACCAGGCGCATATTTATAACCATGTGTTTTAACATTTAATTTTAATGCATCGAGAATATTCGCATCGGTAAGAGATAACTACAAATTGGGTTGAGTATTAAAATAAACGGGACCATAGGCCACCGTAGATTCTATCGAACCCATAAGAGACTATCGAAAATTTAAATTTCTAACATCACAAAGAGCAGCTAAGAAAGTCTCAGGTAACCCTTTAAGAGTTAAAGGTTTAAAGGCAATTTGCACCATACCAATATGTAGATAATTATACTGGTTTTTATAAAAAGTCATATCGCGCTCGTTAAGCAATCGAATGGTTTGTTCAGAAGAATTCAAAACAAAAGACTGCTCGATAGTTTTTATTAACTGTTTTGAAGATAGTTTATCAAACCAACCATAATCATAAATAGTTTTTATAGAAACTTTAGAAATTGTCCACTTGTTTAACAAGTCAAGGTTCTGAGGTATATCTACCTCTTCAAGTCTAGTACTTTTAGTACTCGTTTCTCCCAGATCCATGGGTGAGAATTTTTAACTTGGAATAGGAATAAATGGCAGAAAAGGGGTTGATATTGGTACAATCTGATTTTTATTTTATTTTTTTTTTTTTTTATTATTATTGTTATTATATTATTATTATTATTATTGATTGTGAAAGAGAGTTGAAAATTTGAATATTGCAGATTTGATTCCGCAACTTCATGTACGTGTGTTTGGAATTGGAAAGGACAACCTTGGTGGCGGCCAATTATTGTGTAATGAAGGCCACATGATTGTTAAGTAATCATGATAATGAATTGAGGATTTGGTTTAGATTTTTATACATTGATTCGTAATTAAATTTAGTGTTTAAGACTCTAATTTTTGGTTTCATGTAACGACCTTTTCCCGACGTTATGGAAAAAAGCCAATGGAGAAGGAATTTGGGCCAGAAAACTTTTGAGCAGTTACTTGGAAATTTCTGGCCTAAGCCAGACTTGGATGAAAACTGAGTCAGGTGATGTCTAGGACAACTTGATAATGGATGAGGGATTTAATTATGATTTTGATCACGTTAATGGATAGCCAAGACATTAAGAAGCATGTACGACTTTATGGAATCAAATTTGGGCGAGTAGAACTCCCAAAACGAATCTTGGCGTGAAAGGGTAGTTAAAGAACGTCCCAGTTTGAAGGTGTGTTGTGAAATAGGACCTTGGAAATCAAATTTTGAGATTTTGTCTCCGTGCAAGCCACTGGGGCGAGATTAATTCCGCCAATGCAGGGGCGCTGTTGCGGGATGGGACCCGCCATGGTAAGCCAGTCGCGACTTAAATTGAGAAAAAACCCCAAAATCATTATTTTCTGCAAAACTTCGTTCTTAAGAGCTAAGGGACGACCCAGAGCAGTTTCTTATCAGATTCCCACGATTTCTCTCGCTAAAGGTAAGTTAATTACTCCCCTAATCCGTATTTCGATTCTTAGAACTTAGAATCCTTGTAAGTTATCGTTGGGGGAGGGTTTTGGCTTGAGGATTAATGGTGGAAAAAGCCCTAGGGGAACATTAGGATCATGGGTTTGGCCTTGTGTTGATATTTTGATATAATCCAGGAAAATTAGGGCTTGTTTATTGATCCTTGCGTTAATTACTTGCTTATAGACCAAGAACAAGCTAAAAGACTTCGGAAAGGGAAGGCTCAAGTATCTTAGGAGTATTTAGGCTTGGTTTCGAGGTAGGTAATGGTTTGATTTCCTATTGTGTGATATATGCTGGTTAATTGCTTCATTGTATGCATGCATGTATGTGAATGGGGAATGTGAATCAAATCTAATGAAATAATTATGTGTGAACATTACGTTCCATGAACCTATTAAATTATTGTATGACTATGAGTACTGTTCATTATGGGTGTAATTGCGACTGTGGTTGTGCTAACAGGATCGGATGTCACGTTCTGACACATATATTGAATCGGATGTCACGTTCCGACACATATATTGGACCGGATGTCACATTTCAACACATGTATATTGGATCATGTGTCACGTTCTGACACACTAACAGTTTGTGTGTGGGTTCCATGAGAGGACCACTTGTGATTCGTACATTCATATTTAATTGTCAATGATATTGGGAATTTGTATGTTGCTCCTAAAATGATAACTGAATTCCGCTTTCCGTATATGTGTGTTTACTATGTTGTAATTGCTTATGTATATTGTGCTTACTGGAATAGCTGTGTGATTCTATCAGTACACAGTGGTTGTGTACTGATACTACACTTGCTCTTTCTTTGTTGAGTACAGGGCATCTTCAGGCGGCTACTAACAGACCTCGTTTAGGAGATCAGTGATCAATCGAATTCAAGGGTGAGCCAGTTCTTCCAGGCTGCCATGAGTTCTATTTTGCTCAATTCAACTTATTCGGACTTAGATTAATACTCTAGATGATTAGCTATTTTAGGTTTCGAGGTTGTGCCCCTTTTTCTTTAGAATTATGTTTTGTTAGAGTTTTGGTACACTGACTTTCAGTTTCTATGGAATATTGTTGACACCAAATTATAGTCTGATATTTCTAAAGTTAATACTTTTTAAGTATTTTATTTTTTAAATAGTTCAAAACACATGTTTTACCTTTAATGTAATTTGTTGATAGTTATCCTTATTCTCAAAGTATTATGTTTTTTATCGATTAATTCTATTTATATTATTTTGTCACAGCCGGTTGAATACGTTCAAATATTTGTTCATTTTTTATAGTATCATTATTTCTATTAAATTACATTTTTTACATGTCATTGGTTACATTCATTACATTTTTTATATTCATTTTATATGTTACATTTGTTAATATTTATTTTAATATTTTGCACAGTCCAAAAATTCATTCTGATATGGATAAAATTTCATACACAGATATTTTATTAACCGGTGGTTTTTTGCCATGATTTTAAGATAGTGGTATTGTAATTGGTGGTTTTCAATTCCCTAATTAAAGAATAGCTTGTTCATTAAGTTAATGGGGTGGTGGATAAGATTTTAAGGGGGGTAATTTACTGCTTTTTTATTCTTTAATTGTTCATTATTTTTGGCAAGTCGCCGGAGTTCCGCTGAAATCCGACGGGTCCACCACCAAAACCCCTTTGTTTTTTCTTGTTTTTCCGGTGAAATAGTCGCTGGAAACAGCTCCAAACAACAACCAGACATCTCTAGTCATCACCTCCTTCCCTATTTCTTCTCTAGTAGCTACAGATCATGTCCAACAATGGCGGAAACCACCCCAAAAATCCCCATTTTCTTGCAGCTCCAACGAGCAACAGCTTCCAACCTCTGACCAGACCCATACCACCATTTTTTCCGACCACCAAACAAACCCCATTTTTCTCTTTCTCCGACGAACCAGTTAATTGATCATTGCCCTCAACCCACGACTCCGAACACCGGAGCTTGCTACCTCCATACACCACCAGTTTAACACCCATTTTCGACCAAACACCAAACCCACATTCCCCATCTTTTCCATTGTTTCTAGCAAATGAAACCAACCTCCGACCCGACGCCATTTCCGACGAAACCAGACCCAAAAAGCCACCAGTAACCAAGTAAAATCATCTCCATTCTTAGATTTTGTCTCCACCGGAACGAACCAGTCCCCATCCCTTCTCCCATTTACCATTTTTCTCTTGTTTTGCAGGTATCTTCCTGATGTTCTAACGAGCTCCGACTCCAGCTCCAGCGTGACTCCATCACCAGTAAACCACAATAAGTTTACCAGATCATGCACCAGCGAAGCTCTTTTACCACTGGAGAAAATCACCAGTGCTCACAAATCGCTACTTTAGTCACAAACTCGGGTGATATCTTTGTCTTCAATAAGCTTTATAATTTGTTTTATATTTAACTTTATTTTGATACTTCCAGAGATATGAGTCTTTTGTTCATTTGGTTTATTTATTTATTTTAGTTATAATGGTTGATTTTCGTTTATTCCATTTATCTTAGTTACTTTATTTTTAATTTTGTTATTTTTGATTTTGTTTGGTTGTACTTTTTGTCTTGTCTACTACTTTAATTATTCTGCCACTTATCACATTAAATGTTGTTATTATTTTTGTTAGTGTTTGTTGTTGTATAGTTTTGTTCAATATTTGGATATTGTTCATATATTTTCTGTTGAAAATTGCTTCAATTAATGTTATATCGTTTTGTATTTGATTATTGTTCATATGATTTTGTTTTATATTTAAGTTATTATATTGTAGGATTTGGTTGTTATTATTGTTTATTTGTTAGATTTGGACAATTAAAAACTCTCTCAGTCGGTTTTTGAAGCCTGCCCAATATTAAAAGGCGGAAATTTAGTTTAAGTTCATATATTTTATTTGTTAAAATGGCCGATGAAGAAATTACCGTCGATATCCAAGGCCTCCCATGTTAATAATACGAATTTTTATTTTAAAGTTATTATTTAATTCATTAATTTTTATTTTTATTTATTTAGTAGTAACACTTTTACTAAGTGTCTTTACAGGTACCTGGAGTTGCTTCTCATTGAAGCTATTCGAATGAAGTTCGAATTATACTCGTTATTCATTATTGGCAAATTTAGGCCGATTCTTATTATAACTTGTGTATATTACATGTTTATTATACTTGTATATTATTGTTATCTCCTCCTCAATTTGAAAAAATGAATTCAGTCCGGACCCATAATTGTGGATTTCGAAGGATGCCTAACACCTTCCCTTCAGAATAACTTGAACCCCTTGCCTAGAATCTATTGATTTCGTAGACTTTCTTTTAAGTTAATTAATTAATTGGTTAGCTAGTTTTTCCAAAACATAGGTGGTGACTCCCTTTTACCCCTTTACCCTATTTAAAATTCTTTTAATTCTTTAAAAAATTGAATTAATATTTAAAATTGAGTCATCGCGACGTTGCGCCCTCTCAAAAGATGTCAATAGAACGGCGACTCCGCTGGGGTTATAGATATTTTAACCATTATAAGTTTATTTTTTCAAATGAGGAGATTGTCATTTATTGTGTTACTCATTATATCTTATATATTTTGTTGATTCTTTGTATATTGTACTTGTTATTTATTCATTATTTGTTTAATTTCATGTATGTTAGTATTGTATCATGGCATAATTTCCGCCATTTGGCATTTTTATATTTTACTTAAGGACGATTATGCGGACCGTAGTCGCTCATCATCCAAATTATTTATCGGGGTACCCTGGCGAATGTAGTTGGCCACTGGATGGTCAACAGTCGCTATCTTCCCACCCCAAGTAGTTCGATTGGGTAACCATTCCACTTTCAAAGAAAGCTCACTCTTAACACCTAACGATAGAGCATTCATTATATTAGTTCAATATTCATTTAAGTTATAATTTATTGAAACTACGTTTGACATGATTCCTGCTTCAACGAGATGCGTAGGCGCCATAAGGCCTCGTCATGTTCCCCGTAAGCTTTCCATTATATCAAAGCGGAAACTGGGGCAAATTTTTTGAGTAGGTCTCCAAAAATTTTACAAAGGATATAGTTGTTACAAAATTAAATACCGGAGGTTGTTGAAGCTGAAACAGGGGCAAAATTTTTAAGAAATGCCCTAAAAAATTTCACCAAGGTTGTACTCAGACTCCAGATTTATGAGGCATTACTCTGAGTTGGTTTGTATCTTTCGCATTAAATTTTGTACGTGATGTATATTCATTGTATATCTTGGATTTTATTTATCTCACATTCCATTAAAAAGGGATTGTTTTGTTTGACATTTTTAAAGTTTGGGTGGTCCACCCTTCAATGTGATTCATTAATTTTTTATTTTTGTTACTTTTTATTTAATTAATAAAAAAATGTTAAATTTGGGTGGTCCGCCCTTCAATGTGACTCAGTGATTTCTTCATTCTTGTTAAGTTTTCTTTAAATATTAAAAAAGTATTTTTTGTTAAATTTGGGTTATCCGCCCTTCAATGTGGCTCATTGGTTCTTTATTCTGTTTATTTTTCTTTCAAAAAATTCATTTGTTATTCAAAAAATATTTTATGTCATATCTGAACGAACTACGCAAACCCGATTCTCATCAATGAGATACGTAGGCAGCCCTTCTAGAGTTTGGTATTCTTTATTCAAAAGATATTTTATTTTTTATTCTTTTAATGTTTATATTTTTGAAATCATTTTTTGACTTGGTTGGTGCCAACACAGTTCTAGTGTGCATGTGAAATAAAATCGTACAATAGAGAAGATAGACTTCTTGTTAAACCATAGATTCTTTTGGTACCTCTCATTCATACTTTTGTTACACTTGAAAATATTCTCTTGCATTCATTCAAGATTAGAATAAAACGAGATTCATTGTTTCATGTGTATTGTGTGGTGAGATTTTGAATTAAATTCAATTGTGTTGCTTTGTTGATCTAGAACTTGACCTAAATATTGTTGAGATGAAATCTTGAGTAATGTTTGATTTGAGAAATGATTGTAGGTCTTCTTTGACTCATTTGTGTCTTTCAAAGCCCACCAAATTACATCAATCCCTAGCATGTCTCACTTTGAGCCTTAAGCCTTTTCTTTGGATAACCACATTTTTAGCTTTTACCTTTTTTGAGTGCTTATACGCACTAACCCTCTTTTAGCCTGACTTTCTTGAGTGCACTGAAGACGTCGCAAGTTACAAAAGAAGATTCAAAGTTCAAATTTGTCAAAGAAAAAAGTTACCAAAGTCCCTGAAAGTTAAGAATACAAAAATGACTTCAAAAGAAAGAAAGAAGAGTTGAAAATTCTCCTCAAGTTCAAAAGAGCTAAGTTTCAACAAAAGAAGAAGATTACTCCAAACAATCAGGAGAAAATTCAAAAGATGATGAGATGGGGAAAAGCTCAACCAAGCAAAGCTTCAAATGAAGTCAAAAAGTGCAAAGAGAAGGGACAATAAAGAGAATCAAACGTTAAAAACGTAACAAATGTTGAAAGCACAAATTCAGTGCAATGCTCAAGAAAAGATTAAGTCACTTTTATCCCAAATGATTAGGGGCGGATCTATGTGGACGGGTGGGGGTGCCACGGCACCAAGTGATCTCAAAAAAAACTTTGTATGTATATGTATATATGTATAACAATTCAAATATATTCACTTCGCCACCCACTGTATGAAATGGTGAATGGCTCAATTGGCAAAGGAGACAAATGACCACAGTTCCCACGCAGGTTCGAACCTCACTGCAAGCATTATTTTTTTGGCTTGTCGCAGGTGTGGCTTTTTCTTTCTTTTTCTTTTTCTTTTCTTTCTTTTTTGTCATTTTCATTAATGTGTGAAAGGCTTTAATTCTTTTTCCTTCCATTCATTCTTATTTATTTACTATTCTTTAATAATTCAAATTGACTCCTTTTCATAATTAATTTTTAGCTTTTTTAACTTTCTGTTTCATTGATTATTAATCTCTTGATATGAGTGTTACTCGTTTATTCTTTATCAATTAATGAGTACTGAATTATGAACCTCACATAAATATTATTAAGAATATATTTAAATAGTAATTTTTTTAAAATACAAGTTTTAAAATTGATGAATATTATTATTAGAGTTTTATTTTTATTTTAAAGGTTCTTTCGATCTTCACCGACGTTCTTGCAAGGTAATGCTGAAACTTTAATTTTAATTATTTCCCTACTGTATATATGCAACAACACATAAAGTCAATGAAATATGAATATATCAAGTTAATACTATTAGATGGTTTATACAAGCTCAAATTTCAATGTGAAAGATCTCTTTTTTCTTCAAATTTCAGTGAATTAGGCCTCTAATTCCTAAAAGGAAGTAAAAATTGAATTGTATGTTATCTCGAATCTCGAAATATATAAAATAAAATATTACTAACATGCATGTTTAATCGATTTGTTTATAAAAATGGAAAAAAGATTAATAACCCGAATTGTAACCCAAAATTAAAGCAACCGGCCATTTTATCTTACTTGAACGATGTGGCACCCACGACTTTCAAGTTCTAGATCCGACTCTGCAAATGACTATTCTACTCGTCCCTAAGCCTACATTACAAGCTATAACAAGCCCTACATGATTTCAGTTCAAATGTTCTCACATTAGTGGAGATTAACATAAATGCCAAGATTATGGTATCACATGCATACATTGAACATTTTTCTGAGTGCGAATGACTTTTCTCAAATGTCCTCAAATCAAATTACTTTAAATATGTTCAAATTGGAACTTTCTTTGTAGTGAGGGCATTTGAAATAGGATTTTAGGTCTAGTTCAAAGCCTTTGCTTGTAGCAAGATGGAAAAATCTTGTCGTTACTTGAGTAAATTTGAGGTACCACTTGAATCCATAGGAATTACCTCGAAATTAATCTCAATTGAAAGAGAAAGAATTGTGAGATATTTTTGTACAATACTATTGTTGGCGCTAACCAAGTTAAAATATGTTTCATTGTTCATAAAATAAAAATGGGTTGAAATCCACTTTTCAATATTTGTCCAAACTAACTTTGTGGACCGTTTCATTGTTGATACTTGTCCAAAGTAACTTTGTGGATTGTTTCATAGTTAAAATTGTATTTTTGGGTCGTCATATCCTTCAAAATGTCATTTTTTAAATTTGGGTCATCATACCCTTCGAAATGATATTTTCTCAAATTTGGGTAGTCATGCCCTTTAAAATGACATCTTTCTAAATTTAGGTCGTCATACCTTTCAAAATGACATTTAAAAAAAAAATTGTTATCTCAAATAAAATGAATTTTTTTCAAATTGATTTGTCATGTCGTTCAATATGACACTTTTTATGCTGTTATTCCATTTCAAATTGACATTTTTTTTATTCATGATGTTATTAAGTTTGAATTGTTGCATTGGTTAATACCTTATTCATATGAGGCCATGTTTTCCTAATTTATGTTGCATTTATGTCATATTTGTTACTAACATTGTTATTGCAGATTTTGTGATACACCATTCATATTAAGTTCAAGATTGGGTTGTCATCTCCCTTCAGATGGCACGTTAAGTTCAAATTGGGTCGTCCGCCTTTCAAAGAGACATGTTGGGTTGTCACCTCGTTCAAAGTGACATGTTAAATTCAAGTTGGGTCGTCCGTCTTTCAAAGAGACACGTTGGATTGTCACCTCGTTCAAAGTGACATGCTATATTCAAATTGGGTCGTCCGCCTTTCAAAGAGATACGTTGGGTTGTCACCTCGTTCAAAGTGACATGTTATATTCAAGTTGGGTCGTCCACCTTTCAAAGAGACACCTTGGGTTGTCACCTCGTTCAAAGTGACATGTTATATTCAAGTTGGGTCATCCACTTTTCAAAGAGACACCTTGGGTTGTCACCTCGTTCAAAGTGACATGTTATATTCAAATTGGATCGTCCGCCTTTCAAAGAGACATGTTGGGTTGTCACCTCGTTCAAAGTGACATGTTATATTCAAGTTGGGTCGTCCGCCTTTCAAAGAGAGACACGTTGGATTGTCACCTCGTTCACAGTGACAAGTTAAATTCAAGTTGGATCGTCCGCCTTTCAATAGATACGTTGGGTTGTCACATCCTTCAAGTGGCACTTTAAGGTCAAGATTAGGTTGTCATCTTCATTCAAATGGCATGTTAAGTTCAAGTTGGATCGTCCGCCTTTCAAAGAGACACGTTGGGTTGTCACCTCATTCAAAGTGACATGTTATATTCAAGTGGGTCGTCTTCCTTTCAAGAGACAAGTTAAGTCGTCACCTCATTCAAAGTGACATGTTATTCACATCATTCTCCTTCCAAAGAGGTACACTACCTTCATTGTGCAATTTTTCAAGTAACATCCAAGGTATGTGAATGTTTTTCATTTTACGATCAATTCTTGCCTTTTGTTATTATTTTCAGCCCCGTTGGCGGATGTAGAGTATTGTTCAAAATCTCTACTGACATCTCATATTGTTTTATTCAGAGTTAATCAAACCAAATTTGGGTTCGTCAACTTTGTTTGACCAGGATCTCTTTCACCGATCCTAATCAAACAAAGGGGCAAGTTGTTGACACCAAATTTTGGTATGATATTTCTAAAGTTAGTACTTTTTAAGTATTTTATTTTTTAAATAGTTCAAAATACATGTTTTGCCATTTTAATGCAATTTGTTGATAGTTATCCTTGTTCTCAAAGTATTAGGATTTTTATCAATTCATTCTGCTTATATTATTTTGTCATAGCCGGTTGAATACATTCAAATATTTGTTCATTTTTTATAATATCATTATTCCTGTTAAATTGCATTTTTTACATGTCATTGGTTACGTTCATTACATTTTTTATATTCATTTTATATGTTACATTTGTTAATATTTATTTTAATATTTTGCACAGTCCAAAAATTCATTCTGATATGGATAAAATTTCATACACAGATATTTTATTAACCGGTGGTTTTTTGCCATGATTTTAAGATAGTGGTATTGTAATTGGTGGTTTTCAATTCCCTAATTAAAGAATAGCTTGCTCATTAAGTTAAAGGGGTGGTGGATAAGATTTTAAGGGGGGTAATTTACTGATTTTTTATTCTTTAATTGTTCATTATTTTTGGCAAGTCGCCGGAGTTCCGCTGGAATCCGACGGGTCCACCACCAAAACCCCTTTGTTTTTTCTTGTTTTTCCGGTGAAATAGTCGCTGGAAACGGCTCCAAACAACAACCAGGCATCTCTAGTCATCACCTCCTTCCCTATTTCTTCTCTAGTAGCTACAGATCATGTCCAACAATGGCGGAAACCACCCCAAAAATCCCCATTTTCTTGCAGCTCCAACGAGCAACAGCTTCCAACCTCTGACCAGACCCATACCACCATTTTTTCCGACTACCAAACAGACCCCATTTTTCTCTTTCTCCGACGAACCAGTTAACTGATCATTGCCCTCAACCCACGACTCCGAACATCGGAGCTCGCTACCTCCATACACCACCAATTTAACACCCATTTTCGACCAAACACCAAACCCACATTCCCCATCTTTTCCATTGTTTCTAGCAAATGAAACCAACCTCCGACCCGATGCCATTTCCGGTGAAACCAGACCCAAAAAGCCACCAGTAACCGAGCAAAATCATCTCCATTCTTAGATTTTGTCTCCACCGGAACGAACCAATCCCCATCCCTTCTCCCATTTACCATTTTTCTCTTGTTTTGCAGGTATCTTCCTAATGTTCTAACGAGCTCCGACTCCAGCTCCGGCGTGACTCCATCACCAGTAAACCACAATAAGTTAACAAGATCATGAACCAGTCACCACCCTCCTTCCCTATTTCTTCTCCAGTAGCTACAGACCATGTCCAACAATGGCGGAAATCACCGATAAAATCCCTATTTTCTTGCAGCTCCAACGAGCAATAGCTTCCAACCTCTGACCAGACCCATACCACCATTTTTTCCGACCCCCAAACAGACCCCATTTACCTCTTTCTTTGAAGAACCAGTTAACCGATCACTTCCCTCAACCCACAACTCTGAACACCAGAGCTCGCTACCTTTATAGGCCACCAGTTCAACACTCATTTTCGACCAAACACCAGACCCACATTCCCCATCTTTTCCATTGTTTCCAAAAAATGAAACCAACCTCCGACCCGACGCCATTTCCGGTGAAACCAGACCCAACAAGCCACCAATAACCGAGCAAAACCAAACTCCAAAACCATCTCCATTCTTAGATTTTGTCTCCACCGAAACGAACCAGTCCCCATCCCTTCTCCCCTTTATCATTTTTCTCTTGTTTTGCAGGTATCTTCCTGATTTTCTAACGAGCTTCGACTCCAGCTCCGGCGTGGCTCCATCACCGGTAAACCACAACAAGTTAACCAGATCTTGCACCAGCGAAGCTCTCTTACTATTGGAGAAAATCACCAGTGCTCACAAATCGCTACTTTAGTCACAAACTCAGGTGATATCTTTGTCTTCAATAAGCTTTATAATTTAATTTATATTTAACTTTATTTTGATACTTCTAGAGATGAGTCTTTTGTTCATTTGGTTTATTTATTTATTTTAGTTATAATGATTGATTTTCGTTTGTTCCATTTATCTTAGTTACTTTTTTAAAATTTTTTGTTACTTTTTATTATAGTTTTGTTATTTTTGATTTTGTTTGGTTGTATTTTTTGTCTTGTCTACTACTTTAATTAATCCGCCACTTGTCACATTAAATGTTATTATTTTTGTTAGTGTTTGTTGTTGTATAGTTTTGTTCAATATTTGGATACTGTTCATATATTTTCTGTTGAAATTTACTTCAATTAATGTTATATCATTTTGTATTTGATTATTGTTCATATGATTTTTTTTATAGTTTAAGTTATTATATTGTAGGATTTGGTTATTATCATTGTTTATTTGTTAGATTTGGCCAATGAAAAAATCTCTCAGTCGGTTTTTGAGGCCTCCCAAATGTTAAAAGACAGAAATTTAGTTTAAGTTCATATATTTTGTTTGTTAAAATGGCCGATGAAGAAATTACTGTCGATTTCCAAGGCCTCCCATGTTAATAAGACAGATTTTATTTTTAAGTTATTATTTAATTCATTTATTTTTATTCATATTTACTTAGTACTAACACTTTTACTAAGTGTCTTTACAGGTACCTGGAGTTGTTTCCTACTGAAGTTATTCGAATGAAGTTCAAATTATACTCTCTATTCATTATTGGAAAATTTAGGCCGATTCTTATATTATTACTTGTGTATATTACATGTTTATTATACTTGTATATTATTGTTATCTCATCCTCAATTTTAAAAAATGAATTCAGTCGGGACCCCCAATTGTGGATTTCAAAGGATGCCTAATATCTTCCCTTCGGAAGAACTTGAACCCCTTACCCAAAATATATTGGTTTTGCAGATATTCTTTTAAGTTAATTAATTAATTGGTTTCCTAGTTTTTCCAAAAATTAGGCTTTTACCCCTTTACCCTTTTTAAAATTCTTTTAAAAATTGAATTACTATTTAAAATTGAGTCACCGTGACGTTGCACCCTCTCAAAGGATGTCAACAAATGTTTCCGCATTGTTTTGATAGTCGTTGCTAGACTTTTGGAGTTTATGGGAACTCTACTTTATTTCTGCATTTGAGCCTGCTTCTGTATCTTTAAATGTTTAGTTCTTGGGTTAGCTAATTAGTATTAATGGTTCTCCCACCGGAGGTTTAGTGTGGGTGCCAATCACGGGTCTGGGTCGTGATAAAGTTGGTATCAGAGCACTAGGTTCATTGATCTGGTGTACCAAAATGAGTCTAGTAGAGTCTTACGAAATGGTACGGAGACGTCTGTACTTTTCTTCGAGAGGCTATAGGACATTAGGAAATTCTCTATTTTCTCTTGTCTCCTTTTGTGCTATAACTTGATTTCAATTGGTATCTGGCTATCTGAATTAGTATCTAACCTCCTTTACTCTTCTGTCCACAGATGGTTAACACTAGGTTCAACGGTGTCAGTCCCGCAACTCCCGTCAATGAGCCAACTGAGGAATCCGCAGCGAGAGGTTGTGGTTGAGGTAGGGGTAGAGGGCGAGCAAAGGGCAGGGGCAGATGAAGGGTAGCACCCGCTAGGGGTGGAGATTCGATTGAGAATGCTCCCAGAATTGAGAATCCTCATGCGTATCATGAAGAGATAAAGGAGAATGTTGGACAAGAGGAAGAGGTGCAGGCTGAGACTACATGTATTCCTCTCTTAGACTTAGTGTTAGCTCAACAGATTATGCCTTTCCTAAAAGGATTGGTTGGTCTTGGAATTCTTCCCGCAGTTCAAGCAACTTAAACTCCCACCAACCCCCTATTGTTATTATTGTCCCCAAGATGGGTGGAGTTGTAGGTACTGATGCTTTCTTCCATCCTTTGTTGGGTCCTGTGATGACTGGTAATGAACACGAAATATTGACCAAGTTTATGAAACTGAAGCCTCTGGTATTCCATGGTTCTGAGAGTGAGGACGCCTATGAGTTCATCTTAGAATTTTATGAGAGGCTACATAAGTTGGGTATTGTCCATCAGCATGGAGCAGAGTTTGTGACTTTTCACCTTCAAGGTGAGGCTAAGTAGTGGTGGATAACTTTTGTGGAATGCAGATCACCAGCTTTACCCCCACTCACTTGGATACAGTTTCATGCTCTATTCTTGGAGAAATATGTGCCCCGGACCTTGAGAGATCATAAGAAGGATGAGTTCATGGCTTTAGAGCAAGGTGACATGTATGTAGCTTCTGATGTGGCTAAGTTCCATTCTTTGTCTAGATATGCTACGCAATTGGTGACTACCGAGGAAGAGAGGACTCGTCTATTCATCAACAGACTGAATTCTGAGTTACAGGTATTTTCTGTGCGCATGACTTCTGTAGGGGAAAGTTTTAATGAGGTAACAAATTTTGTGAAGAAAGTAGAAGGAGTGAGGCGCAATGGGCAGGCTAAGGCATTGGCTCAGAAATAAAACCCCAAAAATGTTTTATTCTGCACTTTTCAACTTTGAGAGCTAGGAGACGACCCCAGACGAATTCTTGAGCATTTTTCACCATTCTTGAGGCTAAAGGTAAGGTTTTCACTCCCCAAATCTATGTTTCGATCCATAGAACTTAGTTTCTTGGGTAATTATCGATGGGAGAGGGTTTTGATCTGGAATTATAGTGGAAAAAACCTTAATCTAGGTGTGGGGATCATGGGTTTGGTCTAGGGTGAGTTCGTTATAATTCAGATAATTAGACCTTTGATTGTTGATCCTTGCGTATAAATTGTTGTTTGTAGACCTAGAACAAGTGGAAAGAATTCGGAAAGGGAAGATTCAAGTGCCTTAGGGGATTCAAGCTTGGATTCGAGGTAGGTGATGGTTGTGATTTCATGTTGGTGTGATATATGTTTGTAATTGCTAATTATAATACATGTATGTATGCGAATGTTGAATTATTGATCACCTTAACCGTAAATGAGGATAATTGAATAATTGTATGCCATGAATCACCTCTTGTTGTATGATTGTAAGAATATACATTGTGATTGTGGTTTGTTGAATGGATCGGGTGTTACGTTCCGACATACTAACTTGGATTGGTTGCCACGTTTCAGCATAAATATGAGATCGGTTGTCACGTTCTGGCATAAATATGGGATCGGTTGCCACATTCCGTCATAAACATTGGATCGGGTACCACGAACCGATATGCTAACAGTTTGGGTTTGGGTTTCATGATAGGACCATTGAATTGGGTTCCGTGAGAGGACCATTGAATTATGTTATGTATCTACTTGTGATGATTACGTTTATATCTAATGATGATTGATATTGGAAGACTGTATGTTGCTCTAAAATGATAACCAATGTGTATTATTGAGAATGTGGAATGCTACATTGATCCTGAAAAGATGACTAATATTGTATATGTTTGGTATATGCCTGTTTTATAATATTGTGGTTACTTGCATGTATTTCACTTATTGGGATAACCACGTGATCCTACCAGTACACTGTGATTGTGTACTGATACTGCACTTGCTTGTTCTTTGTTGAGTACATGGCATCTTCAGGTGGCTATTAATAGACCTCAGCTAGGTGACTGTTGAGCATGATCAGATTCAAGGGTGAGCCAGTTCTTTCAGGATGCCATGGATCTTTCTTGTTTAAGTCCACTCTTTTCGGACTCGGACTATTTGTTTAAGGTGTTGTTTAGTTTCGGGGTTGTACCCCTTTCTCTTAGACTTATCGTTAGTAGAGTTTTGGTACAATGACTTTCAGGTTCTAAGGGTTAAGACTTCCGCATTAGTTTTGGTTAAGTTATTTGTTTAAACCTTTGGAGTTTATGCGAACTCCATATTTTTATTATTGTCATTTAAACCTGCTTCCGTATCTTTAAATGCATAGTTTTTGGTTAAGTTGTTTAGTCTGGGTTGAGTAATGGTTCTCCCACCGGAGGGTTAGTGTGGGTGCTAATCACGACGGTCTGGGTCATGACAGTCACCCATGTTTATCGTGTTTGTTCTATTATGTTTATGGGTTTACAAACTTAGGTTGATTTGGTTATATTGGATATGATGGACTTTGATGTAATCTTAGGCATGACTTGGTTGTCCCCCTATTATGTTGTGCTTAATTGTAATACTAAGTCTGTGACTCTAGAAATTCTGGGTAGGGAAAAGTTACGTTAGAGTGGGACGGGGTGTAAAGTCTAAGCAAGCTAAGATCATATCCTCCATTCGGGCTAGGAAACTGGTGGGGCAGGGTTGTTTGGAATATTTGGCTCATATTCGGGATGTTGAGGTTGAGTCTCCTTCTATTGAGTCTATTCATGTGGTGTCAGAATTTGGAGAAGTGTTTCTTACTGATTTGCCTGGTATGCCTCCGGATAGAGATATAGATTTCTGCATTGATTTGGAACCTGGTACTCACCTCATTTCCATCCCTCTGTATCGCATGACCCCCGTAGAATTGAGAGAGATTAAGGCTCAAATGAACTTCTTGACAAAGGTTTTATCCTTCCTAGTGCTTCCCCGTGGGATGCTCTTGTCTTGTTTGTTAAGAAAAATAATGGTAGTATGAGGATGTGCATAGATTACCGGCAATTGAATAGAATCACTATTCGAAACAAGTATCCATTGCCTCGAATATATGATCTTTTTGACCAGTTGCAAGGTGCATCCGTTTTCTCTAAGATTGATCTAAGATCTGGTTACCATCGGTTAAAGATTAGGCCTGAGGATGTACCGAAGACGGCCTTTAGGACCCGCTATGTGCACTATGAGTTTCTAGTTATGTCGTTTGGGTTGACAAATGCGCCTACAACTTTCATGAGTTTGATGAATGGAGTGTTCAAACCATTTCTTGATTTGTTTGTTATAGTATTTATTGATGACATTTTGGTTTATTCGATAAGAAGGAAGAGCATGCCGACCATCTTCATATTATTCTGGGTGTTCTTGAGAAACAAAAGTTGTATGTAAAATTTTCTAAGTGTGAATTTTGGTTGACTTCGGTTGCCATTTTGGGGCATGTAGTTTCAAGGGAAGGGGTAATGGTAGATCCCCAAAAGATTGAAGCGGTTAAGAATTGGGTTCGACCTAACTCTGTGACTGAAGTTAGGAGTTTTGTGGGGATCGCTAGCTACTATCATCGATTTGTGAAGAACTTTTCTTCTATTGCCACACATCTGACAAGGTTGACAAAAAAAGAGGTACCGTTCGAATGGACCGAAAAATGTGATGAGAGCTTTCAAAAGATGAAGACTCTTTTGACCACAACACCTATTCTAGCACTACCGGTGGAATGTAAAGATTTTATTATTTATTGTGATACTTCCCATTTGGGTTTGGGTATTGTGTTAATGTAGGATAAGAATGTTATAGCTTATGTATCGCGGCTGTTGAAGGTGCATGAGAGAAATTACCCAACACTTGATTTAGACTTGGCAGCGGTAGTGTTTGCTCTTAAAATCTAGCGGCATTACCTCTATGGTGTGAAGTGTGAGGTGTTCACTGATCATCGTAGTCTACAACATGTATTCACTCTAAATAATCTAAATCTGAGATAGTGAAGGTGGATGTAGTTACTCAAGGATTAGGATATTACTATGCAATATCATTCGGGTAAGGTTAACATGGTGGCAGACGCATTAAACCGAAAAACGATGAGTATGGGTATTCTAGCTTGCTTGGGTGTGTCCAAGCGACCTTTGGCCAAGGAGATTCAAACCTTGGAGTCTAAGTTCATGCAGTTGGGCATCTAAGAGAAAGGTGGGGTGTTAGCCAGCATTGAGGTTAGACCCACATTCATTGAGGAGATCAAGGCTAAGCAGTTTGAGGATGAGAGTTTGAATGAGCTCAGAAAAAAAACAGTGTCTGGTAAGGCACAAGATGTGGCTCTTGATGCGGGAGGTGTGCTCAGTTTTAAAGGAAGAATTTGTGTTCCCTAAATGGATGACTTGATTCAGAAGATGTTGATAGAATCCCATGGTTTGCGGTATTCCATTCATCCGGTGTGACCAAGATGTACCGAGATTTGAAACAACTTTATTGGTGGCCTGGCATGAAGAAAGACATAGCTAAGTTTGTGGCTAAGTGCCAAAACTGTCAGCAGGTAAAGTCTGAGCACCAAAGCCCTGCAGGTTTGCTTCAACGAATGCCAATTCCGGAATGAAAGTGGGAAAGGATAACTATGGATTTTGTGGTTGGTCTTCCCAAGACCTTGGGAAAGTTTGACTCCATTTGGGTGGTGGTTGACAGACTGACTAAGTCAACCGACTTCATTCCAGCCAGAGTAGACTATAATGCTCAGCAGTTGGTTAAGGTTTATGTGAAAGAGATAGTGAGGCTACATGGGGTGCCCTTTTCTATCATCTCGGACCGTGGTACTTATTCACATCCAAGTTTTGGGGAAAATTGCATAGGGAGTTGGGCACTCAACTTACTATTAGCACAACTTTCCATCGACAGACGGACGGGCTATCAGAGAGTACTATTCAAGTGTTAGAGGATATGTTGAGGGAATGAGTGATTGACTTTGTAGGGCACTGGGATAAGTTCCTACCTTTGTGTGAGTTCTCCTATAATAACAATTACCACTCCAACATTGACATGGTACCATTCGAGGCATTTTATGGGAGGGGATGTAAATCACCCATAGGGCGGTTAGAGGCTGGATATGTGAAACCTTTGGGGGTTTATTTGGTGAATGATGCTTAGGATAAGGTGTGAAGCATCCAAGCTAAGCTTCTAGCGGCCCAGAGTCGATAGAAAAAGTATGCAGACCGTAAGGTAAGGGACATGACATTTTAGGCTGGTGAGCAAGTTCTTCTAAAAGTGTCTCACATAAAGCGTGTGACAAGATTCGGCAAGAAGGGCAAGCTTAGTCCTCGATACATCGGGCCATTTGAGATTCTTGACTGTGTAGGGCCAGTGGCTTATAGGTTGGCTTTACCACCTAGCCTATCTAGAGTCCAATTAGTGTTCCATGTGTCCATGTTAAAGAAGTATCATAGGGACGGAGATTACATCATAAAGTGGGACTCATTTCTATTAGACAAAGACCTTCAGTATGAGAAGGAACCGGTTGAAATTCTTGATCGCGATGTCCGAAAGCTGAGGACCAAGGAGATTAAGTCCGTGAAAGTACAATGGAAGCATCTTCCGGTTGAGGAAGCTACTTGGGAAACCGAGAAGGACATGCGAGATAATTATCCCCAGTTATTCAACGATTTAGGTACTACTCTACTCTTGTCTTAACCCTTTTCTCCTAGTTTGTCACTCGGGGACAAGTGATGGGTAAATTGGTGTCTATTGTAACGACATTTTTCCGACGTTATGGAAAAGCCAATGGGGAAGGAATTTAGGCCAGAAAACTTCTGAGTAGTAACTTGAAAATTTCTAGCCTAAGCTAGACTTGAATGAAATTTGAGTCAGGTGATGTCTAGGGCAACCTAGTAATGGATGAGGGATTTAATTATGAGTTTGATCAGATGAGTAAATAGACAAGACATTAAGAAGCATGTACGACTTTATGGAATCGAATTCGAGCGAGTAGAACTCCCGAAACTGATCTTGATGTGAAAGGGTAGTTTTAGAACGTCCTAGTTTGATGGTGTATTGTGAAATTGGAGCTTGGAACTCAAATTCTGAGATTCTATCTCCGTGCAAGCCGTTGGGAAGGGATTAATTTCGCTAATGCGGGCCAGCTGTTGCGGGATGGGGTCCGGGCCAGTCGCGACTTAAATTGGAGAAAACCCCCAAAATTGTTATTTTCTGCAAAACTTCATTTTTAAGAGCTAAGGGACGACCCAGGGCAGTTTCCTATCAGATTCTCACGATTTCTCTTGCTAAAGGTAAGTTAATTACTCCCCTAATCCGTATTTTGATTCTTAGAACTTAGAATCCTTGTAAATAATCATTGGGGGAGGGTTTTGGCTTGAGGATTAATGGTGGAAAAAGCCCTAGTGGAACATTAGGATCATGGATTTGGCCTTGGGTTGATATTTTGATATAATTCGAGTAAATTAGGCCTTATTTATTGATCCTTGCGTTAATTACTTGCTTATAAACCAAGAACAAGCTAAAAGACTTCGGAAAGGGAAGGCTCAAGTATCTTAGGAGTATTTAGGCTTGGTTTCGAGGTAGGTAATGGTTTGATTTCCTGTTGTGTGATATATGCTGGTTAATTGCTTCATTGTATGCATGCATGTATGTGAATGGGGAATGTGAATCAAATCTAATGAAATAATTATGTGTGAACAATTACGTTCCATGAACCTATTAAATTATTGTATGACTATGAGTACTGTTCATTATGGGTGTGATTGCGACGGTGGTTGTATTAACAGGATCGGGTGTCACGTTACGACACATATATTGGATCGGGTGTCACGTTACGACACATATATTGGATGTGTGTCACGTTACGACATATATATTGGATCGGGTGTCACGTTACGACACATATATTGGATCGGGTGTCACGTTACGACACATATATTGGATCGGGTGTCACGTTACAACACATATATTGGATCGGGTGTCACGTTTTGTTACATGTATATTGGATCGGGTGTAACGTTTCGACACATTAACAATTTGTGTATGAATTCCATGATAGGACCACTTGTGATTCGTACATTCATATCTAATTGTCATTGATATTGGGAATTTATATGTTGCTCCTAAAATGATAGCTGAATTGTGCTTTCCCTATATGTGTATTTACTGTGTTGTAATTGCTTGTGTATATTGTGATTACTGGAATAGCCGTGTGATCCTACCAGTACATTGTGGTTGTGTACTGATATTGTACTTGCTCTTTCTTTGTTGAGTACAGTGCATCTTCAGGTGGCTACTGATAGACCTCATTTGGGAGATCAATGATCAATCGAATTCAAGGGTGAGCCAATTTTTCCGGACTGCCATGAGTTTTCCTTTTGATCAGTCCATCTTATTCGGACTTAGATTAGTAATCTAGATGATTAATTGTTTTAGCTTTCGGGGTTGTGCCCCTTTTTATTTAGATTTATGTTTTGTTAGAGTTTTGGTACACTGACTTTCAGTTTCTAGGAAACATTTCCGCATTGTTTTGATAGTCGTTGCTAGACTTTTGAGGTTTATGAGAACTTTACTTTATTTCTGCATTTAAACCTGCTTCCGTATCTTTAAGTGTTTAGTTATTGGGTTAGCTAATTAGTATTAATGGTTCTCCCACCGGAGGGTTAGTGTGGGTGTCAATCACGACGGTCATTTCACATTTTTTTTATAGTTGTCAAATTATGATTCAAGTTTTAATATATTGATATATCTAATTAAATATTAGGTGTATTGTATTATGTGAATTCTATTAAATTTATAATATTTGAAGGATGAGACTTAACCCTGAACTTGAAATTTAGAAAATATGAGAGTTGACATGTTATTGACATCAAGATTAGGAACTTGATTATAGAGTTGTGTGACTTTTTGGGTCTAGGTTAGACATATAGTAAAATGGGTGTTGTTAGTTTTAAAATCTTATTGTGATTATTTATTTGAATAGATTGCATTGATTTGGAAGCCCAATGAAAGGTAAAGACTCAAATCCTAAAGTGATTGTTCGATTATTTGAGACAAGTGAATTTCTTGACCCTTTTAAAGTGTATAGAATCATGTATTTTCTTGTTGTATGTGTTGGGGAGTAATGGAAATCGGTGATGGATTGACTTGTTCGTATTGAATGATCCCACTGCTAAAAAGGGGTATGATGATTTAGCAAAGCCTTGCAAAGTTCGTTTTGATGATGACAACATGAACATGTACTAGATTCACATACACTTGACAGAACAAGAAAAAAGGTGGATTGTGTTGGCTTGATCGTAATTGGAAGTGTTGTTTGTAGATTATTGTACGAGATGCATAACATATGTGTAAGTTGTATTTCACTCCAAAATTCTCGAATTCTATCTTTTAATGCCTTGACTCTCCAATATTTGTACAATGACATAATGCATCAAAATATTTCTAGATTAATTCATGTGATCATATTTTCAAGGTTTGGACGTGTTTATACTTCTACAATGGATCAAGTCCTTTTCCTAAGGTATGAAGTGTTACACATGCATGTGGTGTAAGTATAAAGGACCTATCGCTTTAAGTACCATCATCTTCCTTCATGACAGAGTTCTTGGATCTAGAAGACTTTCACATAGGAGGAAGTTATGTCCTCTTTATGAAAAAGACAAATACAAATTTTGAAAGAACTTCCGTTGAACTAAGCTAATCTAGAGTCATTTTAATCCATTCAGCAACGTGGCTCCCTTATTCATATACACTGTCAGAGGTTCTGGCTTTTGTCGAGGATGAAGATTCAAAAACACAATTGATGCCGACGAAACTTGAAATGCTTTTTGTCCTAACATGTTTGCTTTGATCCTTGTAACTAGTCCAAGACTTCAAAAGATAACATTGAAGATACTTTCTACATCAACAAAACACTTGAAATCAATAACTTTTGATTTGGAGTTGATTTTCTTCAAATGCATGTTGATATTCTTGAACATTGATGCCTGAAAAGATGAAATAAGATGTATATATTATACAATTGGGCGTGCTAAAAATTGTAGACACTAAGATTTGCATTGAGAAAATAACCAAGACTAGAAAATATCATAACAATTGTGATATTTTATTTTAGTATAATGAGTGTTACAATATATATGAATCCTCTTATTTATCTTATCAAAATTAAATTCAAGGGCAATTGAGCTCTATCTTGAATTTGTGGATTTGACTTGACTTGTATTTAAATTCGAGGATCTGTAGCTTGATGTTGAATTTGGTGGTCTTGATCTTGACTTGTATTTGAATTCAAGGATCTCAAGCTTGATCTTGAATGTCCGTCTTGATATTTACAACTTGCAAAGAAATACTTGATTGCTTGAATCTGATAGCTTGTAGAGAAATATGTGACGTTTGATCCACAAGTTCTTTCTTGCTTCTTGTTAGAATTCTGATATTTTCTAAATTGTGAGAACCGTTATTTATAGTTATAGAATGGAAGAGCGTGTCATAAGACGAACTTTTTTCAATCAATCAAATGACGTTGACAAGATAATATTTGATTGATCGGAACTTGTCCCTTATACACATGACATATTTTTATTGGTCTTTGATTTGACTAAGCATATTATGTAATTTTGACATAACATCCTATTAGCTCTCCTGCTTGACTTGGTGTGTCACGTCATTCGAAACATGGTGCTAAACTAGGCCTTTAGGATCAAATGACATCTGAATCAAAGAAAAGGATTAATCCAACAAAATTTGACAATTAATTAAATTTATATTTATTAGACTTTTTAAATAATATTTTAAGTTTCTTTAGTGATAAAAATATATATACACTAACAAATGGTCCATATTTAATTTTAAATGTTTTCTTGATGAACAATACATGTCTTCCATTATCTTGTCTTGTGGCCAAAGAAATTAAAATCGTAAGGCATTTTCTATGACATGCCACGTGTCGTCACTATTCCGCATCTCAACGCTAGAATTGACGGTGATTAAAGCATGAGAACCTTCAATCTACGGTCCAGATGAAGCGGAAGTACACGTAGTAGTAAGACCACCGTTTCATCACCAACTGGCTACAAATTAGGGCTTTTGTTGCTTTTATATACTCTGCACTATACTTCTACGTATTGTTTTCTTCTCCGTAGCTGCAGAGCTTTTGTCTCCATTTCTTCTTCTTCTTCTCTGTGATATTCGATTCAATCATGGGAAAAGGACCTGGTCTCTACCCAGATATCGGCAAGAAGACCCGAGGTTCGTTTTCACTTTTTTCTTTGGAAATGATTGGATCTAGAATTTGGATATACAAATTCAAATGTATGCATATACCAGATTATTTGATTTATTATTGGACAGATGCGGATCTAGAATTTGAAAATGACTGCATGTCTTTTTTGATGAACATTTAGATACATATTAGTACAGGTTTGTTTGTACATACACGGCGGAGTTAGTCTATAGTTTTTTAATTCAACTTTGCTCTTTGCTGTTCGCAAGACGAAATGCGGTGTTGACTTCTCTATTGTGTTGAACAGATCTTCTGTACAGGGATTACCAGACTGACCACAAATTCACAATTACGACCTACTCTCCTACCGGAGTTGTGAGTTTTCTCCTTCCTTTGCTGCGGATCTGTTTTTTTATTTTTTCATTTTTTTTACTATGAGTTAGCTAGGATTCTTTTCTATGTATCTGTATATAATTTACTGTTGCTGTTTTATGAAAAAATAAGATCTGACTCGTCTCTGTTAACTATAAATATATATGATTATCTTTCTGAAGGGGGGTTTATGAACTATATATGGATTCATATGAACGTTTGTATCGGTGCTTGATCGAAATATTCATTAACATGTAGGCTTCAATTACACATATTACGTAATGCAATACATCCCTTCATTTGAGCACATAATGGTTAAAAATGTCTTTTGCACTATTAAATGTAATTAACCTACACTAGCTCTCTCATTTGTTTCAAGTATTCTTTGGGACGAAATGTTTAGGACAAATTTCATGTTTTATATAGGCTCTATTCATTTATCTGTTCCTATACAATATGTCGCCTTAGAATTTCCTTTTGAAATTATTCTTACCTTGAGATGATTAAATTACATAATTATAATTTTTATTCTAATTCTTAATTATGTATACTAGTTTTAATCACATAGGGTAAACCATATAAAGTACTAGAACTAAACCAAATGAGGAAACAATTTTTATCCAATTTAACAACAATAATAATAATCAAGCCATCCCATAAGAAAACTGGGGATCAATAGTCATGCCACAACCATACATTACATTTCATATATTACTCCTATGAGCCAAAGGACCATGTGGATGGTGAAGTGCACCTTTTTCTGATTGTATAGTTGTTACGAAGATTATTTCCCGTTGTGATACATGATAGTCTGCACTATAGTTTACACTTTCTTCTCCTCATCTAATGTTCAACTTCATCGAGGTTCAAGGTAAGATGGTCTAGTGTGGGGCCGGGTCAATTAATGATATCCTGGATTCTGGTAATCGGGATACTCCTTTCTAAAAGGAGAGTATGAGACACCCTCTCGATGATTTGTTCAGATATGATGAATATGGTTACTTGTGTCAAGCTGATTGTCACTGCAATTCTTGTTCCAATTTAACAATACAAAATAATCAAGCCATCCCATAAAAAAACTGGTGATCAATAGTCATGCCACAGTCAATACATTATAATTCATGCAAGTTACTACTAGCCAAAGGACCATGTGGGTGGTTTATGCACCTTTTTTTAGATTGTTTGGTTGTTAGGAACATTACTTTCCGTTGTGATATGATAGACTGCACTATCTTTTGCCCTTGCTCAACTGTAGAATTTTGGTATTCTCCTCATCGTATTTTCTGATATGATGAATATGGTCACTTGCGCCAAGCTGATTGTCGCTGTCCTTTTTGCAACAGAAATTTGTCTGAATATTGATTACTTTGATTGTAATTGCAAGCACTAGTGCTTCTTAACTCACTAAAAAATGTGGGGATATATTTACGTGTGTGTATTGCTCTTCATTTTCTTAGGAGTACAAGTTATTCCATAAGTTAAGTATCCTTCTCTTTCGTTTGGTAGGCTATTACTTCATCTGGACTGAAGAAAGGTGATCTATTTCTGGCTGATGTTAATACTCAGTTGAAGAACAAGAATATCACAACTGATATAAAAGTAGACACGAACTCAAATGTGAGTACCTCTGTTCACTCATTTTAAGTTAATATATTTGCTGTAGCACCTATGGTGTGTTCTTGTGGTCTTGGCTTGTGATCTTTAAAGTTTTACCTAGTTTTTATTTGACAATAACCCTCATGTGTCTTGTCTCTACTATGAGTCATAAGCCACTTCAACCCAGATACACACACACACACACACACACACACACTCTACAAGTCTTAAAAACTTCTTTACACACACAAAAACACACACTCTACAAGTCTTAAAAACTTCTTTGATCAATTACAGGTTTGTTTTGATCTACTTTCTTCATCCTCCTTTCATCGGCTCTAAAGTGTATTATTTAGCATAAACTGTGAAGCCTTTTTCTTCTTGGGACATGTTATCATAAGATTCTTAGTCTTGACTTAATTTTGTCTCCAATGCTAGCTTTTGGCAACAGTTACTGTCGATGAAGCTGCTCCTGGGCTGAAGACAATTTTTAGTTGCCGAATTCCTGATCAAAGTTCTGCAAAGGTAAACAACTGTATTGTTTTAGCTAAGATTGCTTCCAATAATTATTATAGGATTAACGTGTAAAAATGTGTACTACTGATGCTTAAATTCTTATTTGTATTGCATGATAGATGGAACTTCAATATTTACATGACTATGCTGGGATATGCACCAGCGTTGGGTTGACAGCAAACCCCATTGTCAACTTCTCTGGTGTCTTGGGAACCAATGTTCTTGCTCTAGGAACTGATGTATCCTTTGACACCAAGGCGGGAGCTATCACAAAGTGCAATGCAGGCTTGAGTTTCACAAATGCCGACCTCATTACTTCCTTGAATCTGTGAGTTGTTTTCACTGCTGTCAGATGTCTTGCTTGATATTGTCTATGCATTACTGCTGAGCTGGGTGTATGACCTATATTTAACTTGTCAACCTAGTTCCCATGCTACACATGTGATCAAAGTTTGTTGGAAACAGTACATGATGAAATAATTTTAGTTGCAGACTGATTTTTGGAATGCTTATTCAGTGTTTGATTAGTTTTTTTTTTTTTTTTTTTTGCATGTATGGTGAAAATTCAGTAATAACAAGGGAGATTCTTTGAGTGCATCATACTACCACATAGTCAGCCCCTTGACTAGTACTGCTGTTGGTGCGGAGGTGACCCATAGCTTCTCTAGCAGTGAGAACACCATCACTGTTGGAACTCAGCATCAATTGGATCCCTTGACGACTGTTAAGGCAAGGGTTAACAACTTTGGCACGGCAACTGCTCTGATCCAGCATGAGTGGCGTCCAAAGTCTCTTTTCACCATTTCAGGAGAGGTGGACACCAAAGCTGTTGACAAAAGTGCCAAATTTGGACTAGCCTTGGCTCTTAAGCCATAGGCAGAGTCAGAGGTTTAGGACAATCACCCATAGACAATGGGCTATTGAGCAAATTAGAAGACTTGTTTCTGTGGCAGTTTATCTGGTAGTTCTGGACTGTAAAAATAATTTTAGGTGGTTGTTTCAACCAACGTCGTGTCATTCTGACATCGTACATTCTTATTCTCAACTCTTTTTGAAACTGATGATCGGTAAGTTGGGTACCTCATTATACCCATAGACTCGAGGCTTGAGAGTTTTTTGCTCGAGATTTTTGTCCAAGTAAAAGCGCATTGTTGAAGAATCATTATCCATAATATGTTTTCTACTTAGCATGTTCCAAAATTTATCCTTAATTCGTTGGATTTAGATGCATTCATCTACTTGATTTTGTGATAATTGCAGTGGGAAAATTGTTCATGTTTGCTTGCTGTGTTTGGGTATGCCATGATATCTTGCAAGTTGTTAGCTGGTCTGCTGTTTAAATTGTTGGGGACTGCTGTGGGTTTGTTGCTGATGGCTGAGGCAATATTGGTGGCCAGAGATTGAAAATTAATTTGCTCTATATCCCATGTGTATCAGGCGTTTGTCTTCGCTTCACTACTGTATGTGCAGGCTACGTCAAGATCATCAAGGAAACCAGGGTGATAAAGGCTCACAACAGTTGTGCATTTATATATTTTTAAGAATGTATAGCGTGGGTGATAATCCTATAGGGCTCATAACAGTTATGCATTTATCTATTTTTAGGAATGTATAGCCAGTGTACAACATAATTAATATCAAAGAAGTTGAACTCGTTCTATGAACAAAGACATACAAAATTGAAATTCCTATCTTATGATTACAAGAGGACCTACTTCAAAGTGTCATTTACTATAGATCCTAGAGGCTCTCTTGGGAGGAGCTATGGAAGGGAGTCGAAAGCTTTGTGCCTTTTCTAGCTTTGGCAGTGTTTTTCCTTAGCTAAGATTAAAAAGCGTCTTCATTCGCATGGAAGAGAATTGAGGGAAAAATCGACTGACCAAAAGTTCATTTATAATGTAATCTAGATGGCTGGCTAATTTGTTCTTTCGTTATGAGGTGTCAAACCTAGATACAGTAATAGCATTGTACAATTAACGCATTTAAAATAGTTGAAAGATGTCTAGCAAAACAAGGCAAAAAAATTATGAAATACAAAATAGGACGGAGAACTAGCAGCTAATATAGGCCAGTTAAGTGATGTGATTTACCTCTTGGCAAGTAAATACCTAAAATTCCTGTAGAGACATCTAACAAGATAAACACAATCGACTGCAGAACTTTTTGTTTGCCAGCTTAGTTGGTAACACCTATACACAAGATACTAAAACCAAACGCTGCGTGTATCAATCTATGGACTACATAAGCACAACACAAATAAAGCTACCGTATCAATACTAAGCTAAAAGAGCATCAAACCACACAAGACTATCAATTATCCTTCATCTTTATTAAACTAATGCTGAATACTTTCAGCCTGAAGAAGACCCTCCCGGATCTGAGAAGCAACATCTTTGACAGCACCTGGTCCATGGGGAATAAACACTGCAGATGACTTGGAAGAAGCTCCAATCTCCTTCATTGTATCAAAATACTGAGTAACAAGAACCATGTCCATCACATCTCTTGCTGATGTTCCAGGTACGTTTTCTGAGAAGGCAAGCACACTGTCTCGAAGACCATCCACAATGGCTTGACGCTGCCGAGCAATGCCAAGCCCTGACAAGTACTTGGATTCAGCTTCTCCTTCAGCTTTCTTGATCTGCAGTATTTTCTCTGCTTCAGCCTTCTCATTCGCAGCAACACGGAGTCTTGCAGCTGTTGTCACCAGCAAAGGGTTATCAGAGCAAATCACATACACTACTAGGCAATATATTATTTCTGAAAAGAATATCGAATGCAGTCATTGTCTAGGAAACACAACTGCCTCCATGAAAAATATAGAAGAAAAAGGAAAAACATGGTTAGCTCAACATTGTCGCAGGCACTAAATAATTTAGACATACAATTAACAAACAAACTAGTCTCCTCAGATTTTAATTTGTCCATACCAGCATTAATCTCATTCATTGCCCTCTTGACATGGATATCTGGCTCTATATCCACAATGAGGGTCTGGACGATCTCATACCCATAAGCAGACATAGCCTGTAATTTTTATAGAAAAAAGGACAAGAATTTTAGCATAATTAAAATGTAAAGAGACTGAAACAGTGAATTGGTTATTTAAGGCAAGAACCATATTACCTTTTCAAGTTCTTCCTCTACAGCTTTAGCAATTTCATTTTTCTGCTCAAATGTAGCATCCAACCCCATTCGTGGCACACTGGCCCTTATAACTAAAAGGAGATTGATAGATGTTATGTCTCAAGCTTAGTATAAAATAAAACTCATTGTGCTACCATAGCAAGATAAACAGAAAAAAGCATACATATAGAAGTCCTACAAAACCCAATATGACCAGCAGAGAAACCACCCAATCTAGTTACTATTTATTGAAGTTAATGCCCTCCAAAAAGAAATGCCATATAATATCAATAATACCAGGAAGACATACTGATGCTGAGAAAAGCTTGTAAAGATGCGTCAAAGAGTAGGTTAAGCAAAATACAAAGTGTGGTATAAAGAAACATGACTTGCCAATCAGTATCACAGATTTCCACCCCATTATTCTACAAGTCTATGACACCAGTCAACATCCTCCCCCTTTTCACCCTTTCATACTTCTTATGTGGTGGGCTGATTATAGGAGGAACGGCAAAAGTGAAGTCAGTCATATACTACTTGAACCACAAGCTCCTCATCTTACCATGGCAACCACTACAAATATAGTTTTGAAAACATACCATCAAAAACATAGGACTGGATCTGTCCTTTGGTGTTTGAAAGCTTGTAAAATGCATCTGCTGCGTTCTCTGCTAAGGCTCTGTACTGAATGGATGCTACTACAGTAACAAAAACATTGTCCTGGAACAATGAGAACAATACTTATGTCTTTTGATGATCAAACTAGGAAGTTCCAAAAGGGAGACATGCGTAGAACTTAAAAAGATACAAGATTTAGGGAATGAGAAACTAAATTTGACCTCACATAATGCTTTTCTCAAGATACAAAAAGATCATGATTTTCTATTAATGAGTTTAAAATTTTGTCGTAAAAAGCAGAGAAACAGAACAATTTAGATCTTCGAGATAGATATGAAAGTACCTTCGTTTTGGTCTCACAGCGAACATCAAGCTGCTGCACTCGCAATGAGAGTGAACCAGCAACCTGATACCCAAGACACCATGGCAAGCAGTGACACCCTGGCTCCAGCACTTGATCAAACTTACCAAATTGTTCTTTCACAGCAACAGTTGACTGATCTACTTGAATGCAACCGAGTGTTTGACCCATAGTCCAAATCTAAAAGCATCATGTCAATCGAAAATTAGGAATTACAAAATATCAAGTTGCAGATATATAAATATTACTTGAAATTCACCATGTTCATTTTGTTATCATCTCACAATTCTGTTTGCTGATCATTATTTACAAGTCAAATAACGAAATAGTTACGATGGAAGCAAACTTAGAATAAAAACAGCTGATCAACAAAAGAAATAGCATCGTGTGGACATGTTCCAGAGGCATAATAGTAGGCTAATGCTGATGTTCAGGGAAGAACAGTTCGACCGAATCAGTTTAAAATCACAAACAAATACATCAAGTGTGCAGAAGTTTCATAAAATAAAAAATAAGATAGAAAATGCATGAGATGATGAAAACTATGACGGATCAAAGAAACTCATCAGAATCAAATTAAAAAAAATTCATCAAGATGCATATTTCCTAAAATTTTATCCAACTATCACCGCAGAAATTCGAAATTATTAAAATAAACAAGAGAAAACCTAGTTTCCAAAATTATACGAACTAGCAATCCACAATATATCAAACGGAATAGATAATCACATTTTAAACCATAAAAATAACCTCAATTCCAAACCAAAACATCAAATTCATCACAGAATCATCAAATGATAGAGCAGAAAAATAGACATATTTAGGTCGGTTAAAGCCTAAAAGGAAGAACCTGTCAAGTGAAGAAGCAAATTTGTTTGTGAAAGAGAAAGTAGAGCTATAAATGGGAGAGACTGAATTCAGAAGAGGCTCTCAATATGGTAAGCAAAAGGTTTTCTTCACCCGCGTTTAATTCTTTGCTTTTTATCCATATTACCCTTTCCCTTAATAAATATATACGTTACTTACTTTCCTTTTTAGTCAATCTAAAAAAGAATAACACATTTTTATATTAAGTAACAATTTAACATTGAAATGTCTATTTTATCCTTAATGAAATGATATATAGCCACACAAATTTTTATCATTCATTTTGGACCACAAGTTTTAAAAGTCTTCCTTTCTTTCTTAAACTATGTGCCGAGTTAAACTACCTCGCATAAAATGGGACAGAGGAAGTAATACTTTATAAAAAGGAAAAAAGTATACCCCAAACTATGATAAAATGGTACACATATATCTTTTGTTATACTATTAAAATATGGGGAAAAGGACAAATATACCCCCGAACTATCGTAAATGGTATGCAAATACCCTTCGTCATACTTTTGGACATTGGTGCCCCTGCCGTCCAAAAACTAGAGCATATATACCTTTTATACTAACGGACATACACGTGTCATAATCTTATCCACCGATCCGACATTTATCGACGGATAAGATTGTGCCACGTGTCCCTATTTAGTCTTCCGTTAGAGTGAAGGGCATATATGCTCTAGTTTTTAGATGGCAGGGGCACAATGTCCCAAAAGTATGACGGAGGGTATCTGCATACCATTTATGATAGTTCGGGGGTATATTTGTTCTTTTTACCTAATTGATGCCTCTGCTAGTGATTGTCCACCCATAAATACCTCTTTATTGTGGAAGACATGTCGTTGCTCACCCATCCAGCGATTGCATTGAAACCTACTATTTTCTCATCTTTTGAAAAATCCTTCTCTACGAATGAATTTGAATTTGGTGTTGATATAAAGTAACTCCACACTTTTGTATCCTTTTGCATATAATCCAAATCAAAACACCCCCAAATCCTTGAATTCTCAATTATAATGGAGGATATCATATTCACCAACTCAAAATTTTCTTGGTCTGGCACAACCTCTGCCAATGATTGTCCACCCAGAAATACCTCTTCATTGTGGAAGACATGTCGTTGCTCACCCATCCAACGATTGCATTGGAACCCACAATTTTCTCATATTTTGAAAAATCCTTCTCTTTGAATGAATTTGAATTTGGTGCTGATATAAAGTACCTCCACACTTTTGTAACCTTTTGCAGATAATCCAAATCAAAACACCCCCAAATCCTTGAATTCTCAATTATAATGGAGGATGTCATATTCACCAACTCAAGATTTCCTTGGTCTGGCACAACCTCTGCCAGTGTTTGTCCACCCAGAAATACCTCTTCATTGTGGAAGACCTGTCATTGCTCACCCAACCAACGATTGCATTGGAACCCACCATTTTCTCATCTTTTGAAACACCTTTCTCTATGAATAAATTTGAATTTGGTGCTGATATAAAGTAACTCCACACTTTTGTATCCTTTTGCAGATAATCCAAAAAAAAGCACCCCCAAATCCTTGAATTCTCAATTATAATGGAGGATGTCATATTCACCAACTCAAGATTTCCTTGGTCTAGCACAATCTCTGCCAGTGATTGTCCACCCAGAAATACCTCTTCATTGTGGAAGACCTGTCGTTGCTCAGCCATCCAACGATTGCATTGGAACCCACCATTTTCTCATCTTTTAAAAAATCCTTCTCTATGAATGAATTTGAATTTGGTGCTGATATAAAGTAACTCCACACTTTTGTATCCTTTTGCAATTCTCAATTATAATGGAGGATGTCATATTCACCAACTCAAGATTTCTTTGGTCTGGCACAACCTCTGCCAGTGATTGTCCACCCAAAAATACCTCTTCATTGTGGAAGACATGTCGTTGCTCACCCATCCAACGATTGCATTGGAACCCATCATTTTCTCATCTTTTGAAAAACCCTTCTCTATGAATGAATTTGAATTTGGTGCTAATATAAAGTACCTCCACAATTTTGTATCATTTTGCAGGTAATCCAAACAAAACACCTCCAAATCCTTAAATTCTCAATTATGATGGAGGATGTCATATTCACCAAATCAAGATTCCTTGGTCTGGCACAACCTCTGCCACAGATTGTCCACCCAGAAATACCTCTTCATTGTGGAAGGCCTGTCGTTGGTCACCCATCCAACGATTGCATTACAACCCACCATTTTCTCATCTTTTGAAAAACCCTTCTCTGTGAATGAATTTGCATTTGGTATTGATATAAAGTAGCTCCACACTTTTGTATCCTTTTGCAGATAATCCAAATCAAAACACCCCTAAATTCTTGAATTCTCAATTATAATGAAGGATGTCATATTCACCAACTCAAGATTTCCTTGGTCTGGCACAACATCTGCCAGTGATTGTCCACCCAGAAATACCTCTTCATTGTGGAAAACGTGTCGTTGGTCACCCATCCAACGATTGCATTGTAACCCACCATTTTCTCATCTTTTGAAAAATCCTTCTCTATGAATGAATTTGAATTTGGTGCTAATATAAAGTAACTCCACACAATATATCCTTTTGCAGATAATCCAAATCAAAACACCCCCAAATCCTTGAATTCTCAATTATAATGGAGGATGTCATATTCGCCAACTCAAGATTTCCTTGGTCTGGCACAACCTCTGCCAATGATTGTCCACCCAGAAATACCTCTTAATTGTGGAAAACCTGTTGTTGCTCACCCATCCAACGATTGCATTGGATCCCACCATTTTCTCATCTTTTCAAAAACCCTTTTCTATGAATGAATTTGAATTTGGTGCCGATATAAAGTAACTCCACACTTTTGTATCCTTTTGCAGATATTGCAATCACAATGAAATAATTATTTCCCCATTCAATTCCATGTACACTAATGAAATAATTTTTTTGAGCTTTTGTCCAACTCCCCTTCTACCAACATCCAAGAACCGTCTTCATGGAGTTGAACTAAAACATAAATATTATACTACAACAATAATATAAGAACATTACAATAAGTTTTGGGTCGTGAGTCGCCCACGTGGACCGACTCGACCCAATATGTTTTGCCATATCCAATTAATTAATTAATTAATCATATGGATAATTCTTTTTATAAGTATAAGGCAGAACAGTTACACAACTGTTCAACCTCCCCTTAAAAGACTCCTAGTGGGAGTAACTTTCAAGGAGTGTGGAACGTGAAAAAGAGGAGAGAAAAACGTAAGAAACAGAAAAACAAAAACTAGCGATCTGTATAGAAACAAAGAAGTGAGTTTCTTAGAAAAATCAATCAACATTCTAAGAAGACTCGTAGTTTGTGAACAAAGACCGATTTTGTTTCCTTGAGATTCAAAGAGTGATCTGGAGCAATTTCTTTCGACAACAAATATTTTCGCTGCAAGTTACAAGGTACACATCTTGTTGTTGTTGTTTTGACTTTAAAATTCCTTCATTGGTATCAAAGCCAGATTAATTGATCTCATTATGCGCTGCTTCCTTGTGTATTCACTGTGTAAGTTGAAAAGAAAATTTGTTTTTTTTCAAAATCAGTGAATAGAAAAAATTAGAAGATGTTAGGATTTTTTTGGACGTTTGAATGTGGATTAATCATATGGTAAATAGGATTCAAAATCCTATTTGATTCTGACTCATACTGTAGATAAGATTCCTTTTTTCCTACTAAGAAAGAAATTTTGATTTTTTTTTTGAAAAACTTCTTCTGTTTGTAACAATCTGAAAATTAGTTCTACAATAATTTTTGTCGAAACTTCTGATGTCATGATCTGCTTATTTGTAGCTTTTCGAAAATATATTATAATGAAATACGAATTTGAAACGAGTGAGATATGAATTTTTGAAAGTTGGCTGTTTTTTTTTTACTGTTTTCTGGAAAAACTGCTTCTGTTTGTAGCGATCTGGAAATTGGGTGTACAGTTTTTTGGTTCGAAACATAATTTTTCATGATCTACTCGTTTGTAGCTTTTTGAAAATATATTATAATAGAAAAAACAGACTTAAAACGAGTGAGATATGAATTTTTTAAGTTGGGCTGGAAAAAAAAAAACCAAAAACGTTTTTTTAAATTTTTTTTTTTTGGGATGAGATTTGTGTCCTATTTAGGATTATTATTTGTTTTGGAAAAAGAATATGTGTTCCTTTTTAGGATCTTATTGGTCTTGTTTATTCGTTTAGTCATTATGTTCCTTAAGCAGTTGCTTGCCTTTTATGAGAAATTTATGACATATGTTGTCGCATTAAATGATATTAATCGTATTTCCGTTTTGTTCCCATTTCAGATATGGATGAATGGGAACATGCTAAAATTACTCCAAGTGGGAGTTTTCAAAGTCGAGCAAAAGAACGAGGTAGAAGAGCAATCCACCGTAAGACATGTTTTCGAGGGCGAGAAATCGTACGGATTGGTGCCCCAAAGAAGACACAAAATCTGTTAAGGAATGAAAGGACCGTTTGAAGGAAAAGAGAAAAAGATTTAAGAGAGTTTAGGTCTTTGAAGATGGATCCTCTTGACTCTTTAATAGACTTCCTTAGAACCTTTGTCATGAAATTTGAAAAGTTTAATGAAAGTGACATTCAAGTTACAGAAAGGGGAGGATACAATGTTTTGTATCATTCCTTGCCAGAATACTGGAAGAATGAACTGAATGAAATTAATATCGAAATTGGGGATAATGAAGAAATATGGGTGTACACGGTAAAAATAGGAGTTAAGTGGGTAAAACTTCACAACATAATTCCTTTTTTTAGTATTGGCTTTTGTTGTTTTTCCTTTACAAAGCTTTGTAGTGAACATCTTTGAATGTGCTTTAATATGAATATTTGAGTTTTATCCTCTTTTATTTTGGATAAGTGGATTATTATTCTATTGCACAATGTCATATGGTGTTTGATTATTAGACATGCAAATCGATGTGATTATAGTCTAAAATAAATTAGTGTACACATTAAGAAGTTAGCTTTAAATTTTGGTTAAATATTTAATTCGTTGATGATGATTGGATGCTTATGTGTCTTTTCGATTTTACATTTAAATATGAAACCTTTATGAAAATTGATTTGCTTGAATGTGTATGTCACATGCATAATTGATTAAAAAAATCTTGCCTGATTATATCTCATAATAGACATGGCATAAAAAAGTATCATTGCTGACTTAAACAAAGGTGAAAAACTTAACGGTGACAATTACGACATCTGGAGTCGTAAAATATGGTATGTACTGGAAGATCAAAATGCTCTGAAAAGTATAAACCATGTTTTGTATCAACCAAAAGAGGGTAATATTGCACAACACAGAAGGGATCTTGAAGCTTACAAAGCTTGGAAAAAAGCTAATTCCACTGCTCATGGAATAATAGTTAGTTCTGTGGTTGATGAACTCATACATGAATGTGAGGAATTCCCAGCTGCTCATGCTATGTGGGAACATCTGTGAGGAACATATGGGGGTACGTCTGTAACCCGCCTCCGACAATTGACTATCAAATTTTACACTTACAAAAAGCGTCATGATCAGAATATCAAACAACACCTTAGAGTGATGTCAAACATGATAGCTCAACTCAAGAGTGTTGACCATGTTCTTTTAGATGAGCAACAAGTTCAGGCAGTGATTCGGTCTCTTCCTAATAATTGGGAATATTTGAAGGTTAGCTTGACCCATAATGACAACATCAAAACTTTTTATGATGTTGCACGCCATGTTGAACTTGAAGATGAATGCCTTGGTGCTGCTAAAGCTGCTTCTAATGCCTTTGTGGCAGAGTTAAGTGGTAAAAAATCTTTAGGCTTCAAGCGCAAGAAAAATTGGAAAAGAAATGGGAAAGACAAGAGACTGGAGAAGGACTCTCTAAGAAAAAGGAGAAGCCAAATTCCAATAAAGGAAAATGGGGTTTTCAAGAAGAGAGACAAGAGCAAAATGAAGAGCTACAATTGCCAAATGTTGGGGCATTTCACTCGTGAATGTACTGAGCCGAAAAAGGTAGCATTTCTAAACGCATCTCAAAGTGCAACAAAGATTTCTAGCACTTCTTTACTAATTGAATCTTATCCTATGTGGATTGTAGACTCAGGATCCACCAACCACGTGAGTCGAGATCGAGAAACGTTTGTGGAGTTTCGTCGAGTTTCATCTAAATCAAGGTGGATCTACGTAGGAAATAATGCGAAACTAGAAGTCAAAGGGCTAGACACTTGCAAAGTAGACTTGAGTGGTGGACGTTCTTTGATGTCGCATGACGTCCTATATACACTAGAGATTCATTGAAACTTATTATCTGTGTCTGTTCTTTTAGACGTTGGTTTTGATTTGCTTGTTTAGTCTTAGTGTTAGAGTAACTCTAGATAATGTTTTATATGGTTATGGACTTCGTTATGATTGTTTTAGATTGTAATCATTCAAATTATGACTATTATGTTGACCGTTGTGTAATGATATGTTATCAAGTAACAATGATATTGATGTTATTACATGACATGCAAGATTAGCTCACATAGGGAAATATCGAATGAATAGGTTGGTAAAAGAAGGAAATTTAGGTTCTTTCACCAAAATTGATATGCCAACTTGTGAAAATTGTCTTGCTGGAAAGATTACGCGTAAACCATTTGGGAAGGCTATGTTTTGAGATTCTGTCCAAGATGGCCATATGAGACTTAGACTTCCGTTGTGTCTTTTGAAAGATTTTAATGAGTATTTGAATGTTTTGAATCGTATGGTTTTGAATTGAAAAGTTTTAATTATGTATTATTTCTATATATCGAATGTTATGAATGCTAAGAGGCTTGTACGAGACCCCTTCGGGGTCAAGTACGCTGTGTCGCATCCGAGGTCTAGACTCGGGTCGTGACAGGTCGAGCTGGCCGAACCACTCGGCGGTTCACCGAATCCCCCTTGATCACCTTTAAATTCATGTTAAAATTGAGTTTAGGTACTGTAACTTTTGGCGAGAAACCTGAGTTCGCCGAGTGCACTCGGTGACTTGCCGATCGTCTTTCTTGATCGCCCTTTCTACGCCCCTAACCCTTAAAATAGACTGTAACTTTGACGGGCTTGTCCTAGCTCGCCGAATGCTGTCAGGGATTAGCCGATCGGGCACTTTCATCGCCGACATGCCAATTTTTCTGAGAAATTTTGAGCCACTCCTTTCGGTGAGCCCGATCTGGCTCGCCAAAGAGATTCGACGACTCGCCGATCCGATCGGCGAGTCTGTCTGCATTATGATTTCTGTGCTTTTGCTTGAATTATTTCTCACTTTCTTTGATGTTTTTGCAGATATGGCTAGACCAAAAGTGGCTGGTAGAGACATATTGCCCTGCAACAGGTCCAAAGGAATCAAAATCAATGAGGATGCAGCTGCATCCAAGGCTAAGGCTACCAAACTTCCCACAACAGGTGGGAAGGGAAAAGGAAAGGGCAAGGCACCTGCACCTGCGTCACCGAAGGTCAGCTCCGATAGTGACGTGATCTATGCCACTCACCTCAACACCTTTGAGAGTGAGGGTGAGCACCAAGATCCTCGGGCTACCAATTCTGAGCCTGAGGATGATGAGCTACTAACAACCCAGAGGGCGGAGCTGCATTCCAAGAGGATGAATGATCCGTCTAGGATAAGGACAGCCCAGACCACCACTACTCCTTCTCCTCTAGCACAGGCAATGGTCCTAGCACCACCAGTATAGGGTCCTCATCTACGGTCTATGAATAGACTGAAGATTGAGGGGTTGACAACCATTATAGAGGAGAATAGGCTTTCTACTGATGGTGTCATAGACAAGTATCCAGAGATCATGAGTTTCTTGAGGTCCCATAAGTTCCAGCTATTCCCCGAGGCCCTTATGTTTCAAACTAGGTTCGGGAGTTCTACACAGCCTACAGAGCCCTGGTACCACAAGGGAAGAAGCCATCATCCAAATTCAAGCCGGCTGACTATGTGGTCATCAGGGGTAAGAAGGTAAAATGTGATAGTGTTGCCATCAATGCAGTCCTAGAATGTTCAACTAGACTTGAGAATGACTGTCAATACAAGATCAGGACAAAAACATTGGAAAATATGAAGAAGTGGTTGGCTCCTCTGATATCAGATGGTACTCCCAAGTGGCTAGAGGTTGGAGCACCCATTGAGAAGAAGGATCTTAATGTAGCAGCAAGGTATTGGTTTGGCTTCATCAGCAGTACCATTATGCCATCCCAGAACAAGTCGATTCTCCGCCACACCAAAACAGCTTGTCTTGGTTGCATCATTAATGGGATGAGGCTGAATTTGGGGATGATTATTGCATAGGAGATGCTTATGAGGGCCAAACAGCGCAAAACATCTCTACCTTTCATGGTGTTGATTATCAAGTTTTGCAGACAAGCTCGGGTGCCTAGAGATGAGAAGAAGGATGTGGAAGTGATTCCTACATCTTCTACAGACATCCGAAGAATTGAGGCGGAGTACTTGAAAGATGAGGCCGAGAAGAAGAAGAAAGCCCGGTGGACACATCCCCGGTTGTTGATATCCAGAAACTATCTGCAGGCAGTATTACCTACTTTGACCCCTGGGCCTTCAGGTATATCTAGCACTGCCCTTCCATGACGCCTAGTTCCTCTTCAGCTTCCTTGCCCCCTAGATCTGGTACTGTTATTGTTGCTGCTACCTGACCTCCATTCACCTAGGCTGCATTACTACGGATGGGGCAATTATCCCATTCTGCTGATAGATGCACCTCCAAACTTATGGCCACCATTCCTGGCATGATCGAGAGGGCTCTTGCTGATGTTGTTACACCATTGAGTTCTACTATTGATGCTCTTGCGACATGTATAGCGGTGTGTGAGCAAGGCCAAGGGGCCACTGAGGAGGTGATAGCTCTGAAGGCCGCCATTTCTGAATTGAGAAGAGATATGGACCAGCTGAAGTCCACCGACATGTCAATGATTTTCTGGATAGTAGAGATCCCTGATGTGCTAGTTGATCCAGATGTGCCTCCGGCTACCACATAAGATGAGGTTCGAGTGGAGGAGGTGGTCATTGCTGAGTCCGAGGTTGAGACTGATGAGGAGCAGCTTGGTGTTGATGAAGAGGCTTCTTATGAGGGCCTTACGGAGGTTGAGGAGGCAATCATAGATGCAGCTGTGCAGACCTCTTTGGCAGATACAACTTTGGCTGACTCCAGTGGAGCTGGTACTGTTGATGTGACTTCGGGCACTGATGCCCAAGTTCAGAGTGATGCCCCTGGCACTAATGCCCCGACAGTTAGAGCGACTGCATAGACATGACTTCTATTTACCTTCCTCTCTGTCATTTTTATTGATGTTTTAGTACTTTATTGCATTTGAGGACAAATTGCTTTTTGTTTGTGGTGGGGTGAGGTATTTCCATACCTACCTCTTATGATTATGAATTTTCTGTATATATTGGGTTTTGTGCTATATATTGTGTTTTGGCACTGTGTTGTGGATATTTGAGCTTGTGGCTCCTTATTTTGAATGTAAATGATTTTTGGACCCTTCTAAAAATTTTGCCACCCTTCTTGATTGCGTTTGAATGTGGCTGTTCTTGTGTAAATTTGAGTATCAGTTATGATCAATATCGATGACTTGAATGGTGCTCTCAATCGAACAAAAATGAATGTGCGGCTACGATGAGGCCAAATGAAGTTGCATAGATAATATGTGAAATTTTTGCATCTCATTGTGACTAGACGGTTATCAAATTGAGTCTCTTGTGATGAACATTGCACACTAGCGAAAGTGTGGAGTCTTGTTTGATATTGGTGCCAATGCCTTGTGTGATGAGCTTACCGTGAACCTTGTATGATGACACCTAGAATTTTCCCCATTGGTCCGGTTGACTAAGTGATGCATGCTCTTGAAATGATCTTAGGCAACAATTTTAAAGAGTGAAACAATTTGACAATATACCTCTTTTGTGGCCTACCTTGTGAGTGTGTGAACTTTGTTTGATAACCTTTTGAGACTTACCCTTTTTCTTGGAAGAAACTTGATGAAATTGTGACCTTTCATTATCCCTTCACCCATAATCCTCATGAGATGTGGTTTGTTGGAATAGCCAACTTAAGCCAAAAGCCTAAGTTGGGGGTGTGGTGAAAAGAGAAGGTAAATCAAGAAGTGCGAAGAAGTCCCCCTTGACCCATGGTTGTGAGAAAGATGGAACCCCTCCATTCAAAAAAAGAGAGAAAACGAAAAGAAAAAAATGAAAAAGTTATGGAATAAAGTTGTAAAAGCTGCAAAACAAATGAGGTGCCCGGTATTCCATGGAAAGTGAATAATGGGGTGAATTGTGAGCATGAATGAGAAATGATGAAGAGAAGGAAAGAAAGTGTTGTTCATACCACATTTCATGAGGATAGCAGCCACTGAGCCTAAATGACCATACCTTTACACTCAACCCCGTTACAAGCCCTGAAAAGACCTTTTTTTTTAATCTTGAGTGAGCTGAAATAAGTGTTGATTGGAAAATAAGGGCAAACCTATGGGTGAAGTCATGCATATATTCATCTTTGTGAGTGTGAGAGTTGCATGTGATTACAGAACTATACAATGTTGAACCATTGTGTGTGAATATGGAATCATCTTTGTGTGAGGGAATTTTAGTACCTTTGTTGAGCTTGAACTTGCATTTGAAGAAAGTAATGTGAACTTGAGAATCTTTGATAATGGTGAGTCACAACTTGAATCTTTGAGTGCACAATTGATCCTTGCACGAGTAAGTTGAGTCTTGTTGTGTGCATTCATGATTGATTCTTGTGTAGCACTGTTTGAGACATCCTTTTTGAACTGTTGAACTTGAGTTTTACTTGAGACAAGCAAAAGTTAAGTTGGGGGTGTTGATGAGTCAGAGATTTGGACTCATTTAGGGCTTTATTAGGATATATTTAGTGTCCTCAAATGCTTATTTTGTGCCAATAACTGATGGAAAATCCTTGATCTCCAGGAATTTGGATTGAGGAACCAAGCAAGGACACTAATTTGCAAAAAGGAACGAAGTGAGCTGAAAGAAGAAAGAAAACAGAGCATGGTGATCGCCAAGTCCATTATGCGAGTCGCCGAGTGGCCATTTGACCGCCTAAAGTTCCAGTGTGTTAAGCCCTAAAGGAGAAAATCAAGTTGACGAGAGAAATGAGCAGTGGGCGGATCGCCGAGTAATTCCGTGATGCAGAGTTAGATCGCCTAAAGTTACAAACCTGGAGGTTGCTGAAGGCCAAGGTAAAAAGGCGATGGAATTGGCTAAAGGGCTCATCGCCAAGTTGATCGGCGAGCCCGACTTACTGTGCCAAATGGCTCTTTGCAGCATATTTTTGGCGACTATAAGTACGTTTTTGAATATTTAGTTGAGGAGGAGATTATTATTGAATATTGAGTTCTAAGTTTTGGAGAGAGAATTCTGAGTATTGAGACAAGTTTTTCCTTAGCTTTGAAGAATTGAAGTTTTTCAGTTTTGAGAAATTAGAAGTGGGTCTTTAAGATTCTTCAATTTGGACCTTTGTAAAGATGAAATCAATTGTACCCAGTTGATGAAAACACAATTTGGTAACGATTTTTATCTTTTTATGATGTCTAGCTAAAACCCCAATTCTTGGGGTGTGATTATGGGCTGATTTAGTTTATGGGTATTCCTAATTATTAGTTTAAATGATGTTTAGAAGTGATTTCAATTAGTAATTGTGGTTTAAATTAAAGAATTGTAGTTGCAAATGCAGTTCTACCTTCGTATTTTTGGCTTGCTCGAGAGAGAGGTTTTAAAACCAAGATTATTGATTGATAGTCTGTGTGTATTGGATTGTCATGGGTTCAGCTCGAGAGAGTGAATCCTAAACCCTTTTCCACACATTCAGCTCGAGAGAGTGAATGGACTAAGGCGTAGGCTGTTCTTATTTTGCATGCTTGTCAATGTTGGAGAGAGATTGACTTGATTCGGGGTAAATTGTTCGAGAGAAAGTTTACCTCCTCTATAGTCTAGCCTATTCACTAATATTCAACTATTTTCTAACAGTTGCAATTACCTATTCGTCTATATTAGCCTATAATTGAATCACATCCCAAGAACCCGTCTCATTATTGTTATTCCGTATTATTTGTTGCTGTTGTAGTTGATAATTAAAATCAAAATTCCTATTTTTTTATATTCGTGTCACCCCTTAATTTGAATTATGTTTCTATTCGATAATGTCTATTCCTTTGGTTGACCCCAACTCATTTGGTTGGGTTATTATACTGACTAGCGATCGTTGACACTTAGAATTGGATGAAGTATCCTTGAAATGTTAATTAGCAATATTGATTGATACATCAATAACGTTTGGTCTAGGCAACACTTTGATATTCTCCCAAACCAATCAAGCGCATTTCCATTGGATTCGTCAAAACTCCAAGACCCTTTCAAACAAAACACCAAATATTGCTTGAATAGATAGACTATCCTTAGCTCATATCATTAAATGTGAAATCACTCGGATTATCCCATCTTTGGATCAAACCCATAGAGTAATTTCATCAAGTCCTCACTATTAAGTCTTACCCAACTACATTTTGCTTTCCCAAGCCAAAATGGTGTTACAAAGATCAATCAATGTATAAAACAACTGATTTTAGATTAAAGCTTCAAGTCTACAATAGATCAATTTTGTAACGACTCGGAAAATAATAGAGTGAAACTAGAGCCTCATATGTGAGTTTGGAGTCGAGAACTTAATGAAATGATTATATTTGAATTTGACCCAAAAAGTTCTTTAAAATGTGCTTTGGAAGTTACCGGAAACTTGTTTAGCTGTATATAAAAAGATCTGTTTCGTTTTTCGAAAATCCGACTTCATATTCTTGTTTAGGGGG